>VSMD01051348.1:0-41204 GCA_008750895.1 Mirza zaza
AAATGGGCTCCACATCTACTCGCCATCAAATTGGTACTGACTGATTTAAACTTTGGTTTTCAAATGGTGGCAATGCTCACCAGAGATTCGGTGTGTGGGGGGGCACCCAACCTTAGGGATGAGATGAGCATTTTGGAGGGGGAGGGCATACCTCTAACCCTTCTTAGGGAGAGGCAAAGATATACAATGTAACCAAAATGTTAAAAAAAAAAAAAAATTTTAACAGGTGGTGGGCAGGCAGGGGTGGGGAGGAGGAAAGGGGTGTGTGCTTCCATAACGTGTGTGATGTACACCACCAGGGGATTGGACATATCGGGGGGAGGGAGGGGGCAGGGGCAATATTTGTAACCCTAACAATATTTGTACTTCCATAATATGATGAAATAAAAGAAAAAAAAAAAAAAGATCATGCATTAATATTTACTCTGGAAAAAGAGTCATAGAGGTACTGGAAGCAGAGAAAACTGGAGTCAGATTGACCAGTTAACAGGATACTGCAGTGGTCCATATACTTGATGAAAAAGCCCCTGAAAACAGTGACAGTGAAAAGTGAAAGGAGAAGGGGTGGCAAAAAGAGCTATTTATGTAAAAGAGCTATTTATGTAAAAGAATTAACATTAACTCATTAAACTTTTAATGAATTCCTACTATATGTGAAGCAATAGTTATTCTCATTGTTCCCGTGAAGCTTAAAGTTTGATGGAGAGTTTGATAAATAATTACTATGAAATACAAAACCCTTTTGATGATTGTGTGTAAATTATACAGCATCCTGGTGGATTCACAGAGAAGAAAATATTAGCCTTAAAAGATGTCCAGAAGCCAGGTGTGGTGGTTTACACCTCTAATCCCAGCACTTTAGGTGGCCAATGTGGGAGGATTGCTTGAGGCCAGGAGTTTGAGCCCAGCCTTGGCAACATAGGGCTCTACAGAAAATTAAAAAAAAATTTAGTTGGGTGTGGTGGTGCGTGCCTATGGTCCTAGCTAGTCAGGAGGCTGAGGTGGGAGAATCACTTGAGCCCAGGCGTTCAAGGCTACAGTGAGCTATGATCATACCACTGCACTCACTCTAGCCTGGGTGACAGAGTGTGACCCCATCCCCTCCCCCCCCAAAAAAAAGTGACTAGACATTTTCTGGGAGAAAAATTTCCAGGAAGAGACATTTCCAGCAGAGAAAATACAAAGTCTGTAAAGTAGGAAAATGAAGACTATGTGATGTTCTTAGTAACATTTTTCTACTCAAAATATTTTAGATTTCTGAATTTTTATACAAAATAACCTTAAGATGAACTCATGTTATTTTGGAATGAAAGTGATACAAGAGTCATTGTTATGTATAATAAAAGAAGAGAAAGTATTGATAGAAGAAAAGATTGGAAGTATAGAAGGTGTCAATTTATGAAGCCTTGTTATAGGATATTTGAAATGTCAATTACTGTGATATATCTGGAAATTTCTAAACAGGGAGAAAAATAGCAGGCTGCTTGTTATTATGGATAACGAATTCTTATCCATATTCTTTTGATTATTTTTTTTTCCCTCAATAATAGAAAGCCTTAGCCACTCTCTGGGAAATTAAGGTTAGATTCAAACTTATATAAAATACTAAATTTATTGAATTTAATAGTCTCTAAAATTAAAAACAAGTTACATTGATTTGTTTAAAGCATAACAATGCAGAAATAGAGATGCTCTATTTTCACTTTAAATTCAAATTGTGCTTATGACTTTGAATGAGAAATCAGCTATGATATCATTACGGTCCTGCTTCACAGAACTTAATGAGCTTTTAAAAGTAATTTTAGCAATTGGCAAAGCCATACAATGTTAATAGTAACCTCTGTGTATTTCCACACAATTTGTTTAGCTGCTTTTCTTTGAAAAGTGTAAACATTTATCCTACTCTGCCAGTACTTTAATTTCAGAGGGAGATAACTCTACAATCCCTTGGGTTGAAGTTTCTGCAGGTGATGAGGCACATTCCCATAACCAAAGCAGATACCAGCAATTGAAGTTGTAGGTAGCTGAGCAAATTGGCAGTGGTGTGCAGTGCCTCCCCTATGTGTATGTTGCTAGATCAAAGCTGGTGTCGGTGGACAAAGCCCAAGAGTCGTTACTCTCTGATTACATCGAAGTTGCTAAAACAATGGCTTTATCCCTCCTGGATTTTCTAATCTTTGCTGTAGGGAAACAGAGATTCTTTTATTTGTTTTTCTTATTCTAGAATGATTAGAAATAATTTACAGACATTTTATTATAAATGAAAATTTAGTATTTGTAATAGAAAATTTTTTGCACATGACTTTAAGAGAAACTTTATGGTTTCTATGTCAGCCAAGATTATTTTTTACCCATTCTCCATTTCTCTAGTTAAGAAAAAAAGATACATTATTGGATTCAAGACCGTGTTTTTCCAATAGAAGCTTTATTTATTATACCTCGGTAGTATACTGATTTGACTTCTCTCTCTGCTTCCCCCAAGAGTCATTTATTAATTTAATTAATATGTTACTGGGGAACTGTTTTATCCCAGTACAAAGCTAAGGGCTTTTGATTTCAGGTGAAAAAGACCTTCTCTTGTACTGTTTACATTCTAATGGAGGAAAGAGACTGAAAACAAGTAAATAGACAAATAGACGAACATAGTAATTGCAAAGTTGTGAGTGTCCTGTAGCCTGATGTGAAGGACAGAAGCTAGGGTAAAGTGATGAATTTAGCTAGTGTGCTCAGTAATGCCTCTGTGAGGTGGTGACATTTGACCTGGGCTTAAAAAGAATGAGAAAAAATGTAAAGGCTTGGAGGGAAAGGATGGTAATCAGAAGAAAGAGCAGGCACTGTTAGGAACTGCTTTTCAATGATGGGATTAAATTCTATGTAGAGTAGCAAGTTCAAGGTCTTCCCCTAAATAATAGCACATACATGGGCATGTATATCTGTGCTGTAGCAATGAGTAGTCCAGGAGGATTGCATCAAGAGTTATTTGCCATTTGGCTCATTTTTCTCTTTTGAAGGTCTCAGTGCTAATGTTTCCCTAATTCACTGGATACGATAGTGGGGAGTAAAGAAGCCCCAGTCAGAATTATAGAGAGCAGCCACAACCACAACCACCTCTCCCTAGTTGGTTTGACTGCCCAATGCTCTTGTCTGTCATACACTATGCTCAAGAGAAAATAACTAATAGGGTTATGCAAATCAAGCAATATAATCCCAGCCTTTCTTCAAACCTCTCCTATTAGCCACCTAGAATACCTCAGGAAAATGTGGAAGATGACTACCTATGGTTTAGAAGTAGCAACTGCTATGTGGTTTTTCAGTATTTAGAGCAATGAAATAATTAAAATTGTGTCTTTCATGGAAATATTCAAGTATAAATGTAGGTAAAAGGTAAAATTGCGAAAATAATGCCACGGCTCTGCAGGGAGCCAACCCAATGACTGCTATAAACAAATCACCGTTCATTTATTGATATGTCATTGATCTACACAGCAAAAATCAATGTCATTTGAATCCTTTGTCCACACTAAAAGGATGTATTCTTGAGCAACAAAAATCAAGAAACATTACTTTTCCTAAAAATAAATCAAACATAAAAAATACTTTATTAAAAAAAGTAGTCTTATAAGAGAATAGTCTTCATAATTCCATGTAAAGTAAACCAAAGTAAACATAGATTCCACCATATTTGGGTTACAGGCTGTCGCGTTAGTCTATAGGACTGTTCATTGCATACCTTAAAATTTGCAATGAATTTTTAAACAGCAGTACATAAAATAGTGCATTGTTGACAGTTTTTAGTGAGAAGCCAAAATTTTTTCAAATGTGCAAAAGTAAATTTTTACCCTTTTAAGGGAAGTTCACATTTATTTTTAAAAGTGTGCATTTATTTCAAGTTTCTGTTTTCTTTTTTTGAGACAGAGTCTCACTAGATGTGCCACAGAGTGCTGTGGCATCAGCCTAGCTAATAGCAACCTCAAACTCCTGGCAATCAACCTCAAACTCCTCGCTCAGGCGATCCTCCTGCCTCAGCCTCCCAAGTAGCTGGGGTTACAGGCATGTGCCACCATGCCTAGCTACTTTTTTCTACATATTTTTAGTTGTTCAGCTAATTTCTTTGTTTCTTTTTTTTTTTTCTTTTTAGTAGAGACAGGGTCTTGCTCTTGCTAAGGCTGGTCTCAAACTCCTAAACTCAAATGATAGGCTTTTTTTCTTAATCTATTACTACAGGGGACCTAAAACAGGTAGTGTGAATTCTAACGGATTGTATGTACTAAAATCCTTTTGTGTTTTTTGAATAACAAAAAGGGAGTCCACTCAACCTCTCTTCTACAAAGGGAACATTTTGAGAGAGACTATATGGGTTTTCAGGCCTGTGGGAGGCTGCTTAGTCACATATGATTCACAGACCTAGCTTCAGAAATCTTTTGACTTTAACATTACAGTACAGGGTGGTCCATTTTAAAACTGCTTGTTGAAATCCACATTGGGATATGCTGTAAATGGAACAGTAGGAACAGTGACAGAATGACTAATAATGAAAAAAAAATTAGGAGACTGCAACAATTCATTTGGAGCGTTGATGTTTAATTCATGTTACTGGCTGCTGCATGATTCCTTTGTATTTCATAAAGATGATGCTATCTTACAGCAAAGACTTTAAAGTTCCATCCTCTTTTCACAAGGGCTTGTTAGATGCTTCCTACCTATATCTAAAATGATTGCATATTATCAATTTTCTAAGAATTTGCTTCAGATTAATTATTTCAAATAGGAAAGATATAAACATCAACACAAATGAGACTTTCTAGGAGATCAACCATTATGTTTTAAAGTGTTTCATATTTTAGATTAATAATTTAAATTCTAGTAATCATCTTGTCATTTGCTTCCTGATAAGGGAAAATATAGCTAACACTGATTTTTTTTTTCTTTTTTCTTTTGTAACAGAGAATTATCTGATAAACATTTAATTAGAAAAATGTTTAAAAGGCCTTCTCAGTAACTGTACATACATGAATCGTGCCTCACACGTTTTTAATTTTTTGAGAGTATGACACAGAAGCTTCAATTCGATTTAACTATATAAAGTGTTAACTTTTTCTCCTTAATTTTTTTCATTTAATGCATAGATTTTGACCTTCTTTTCAACATATAGTGCATAAGAGGTCATAATTATATAATATTGTTATGTAAACATTAGCACATGTTATATAATTTGAAAAACTAAATAATTCCACTAAAAAGTTCAAAATTATGACCAAGAAATTAAAAATGATTTCTTTTTCTATATTGCTTGATATTTATATAAATATTTCACTGTTGATTCACATGATTTGAAAGGGATTATTTGATAGTGCTAAAAATTATAATTTTTTTGTCATTTGATAAATGTAAATCCAATTTAAAATACATTTCTCATTGTTAATTTCACTGTGTTGACGGATAAAAACAGTCTGATTAAAAAAAAAAAGTAGTTTAGGTTTTTGTTTATATTGAACAGGTCAGGAAAGAGAGCTGGCTATAATTCTTATTCCAAAAAGCAGTCTTCTCTTTGGAATGTTCAGTATGCCCAGACCATCAGAGGGGAACACAAGGGCAATGTCTGTGCTGCTTAGGTAAAGAGGGTCAAAGAGAAACATGTTGTGTAAGGACAAAAAGGTTGAAAGCAATTAAATTGCAATATATTTTCTGAGCTGGAAAGATGCTTACCATCTCCTGTTTGAAGGCTTCATTTCTATGTCTCTAGAATTTTGGCCTTAGTTAAAAAAAATAAAAATGTTGGAAATAAACTAAAAAAAACACTGTCTTCAGAAAGAGTTATTGTCTTTCTAATTTGCAAGTTAATATATTTGCATTGACAGCTTTTTGATTGTTAAATAAACTCTGTCTTGGAACAGCTGTCAGACAAATTACACTATGGGCTGTGTTTAAAAGAAGTGCCACATGAATCAAGTTGGGCCCTGGTTTTTATATTCATACATTTGTTTGTATGTCTGAACCTACATCAGAAAAACAATGAAGGCCAGCTGAAATAGTCGTATTTTCCATGCATATTGAAGGACTTAATGTTCGATTTAGAATATTTTGTGTTTAGAAACACATCAGGGCTGAATCTACATCTGACCTGCTACTTTATGTCAAATCCGTGTGCATGTTATGAATAGTATTAGATTCAATTGCTGTGGACCTAATACATAACACTGAGAATGTCATGTTATGTTAATGGAAGTAGTAAAATTTCTGATTGTAAATAAATAGTACTTGTTTAATTTGATAATACTGATGAAAACTTTAAAAATGTGAGGAGATATTATAGCATTTAAGAAATTATGTACATATTTCCACTGAGATGTTTTAAGGAAGAAAACACCTAGGGGTTCTCAATTAGTTACATCTTTGTTTTCTAACGATAACTTTTTTCTTGCCATGTAAAAATAAGATTTCTGTAAATGCCATTTTCCCTCTTTATATCAATGAAGCAGACTTTGAACCCAGGGCTATGATGTTTCTGTGAAATAGAAAACAGGACACATTTCTAAGTAATGATGAGAGGAGAGTTGAGGAGCTATTATTTGGTGCTTTAACAATGAAAACCAAGCCATGTGTCAGATCACTGCATCAATTAGCATTTATTAAGATAGTTACATGTTACTGGCTTGTAAGGTCAAACTGCGCTGCCATATACTAACTGGGCCTTAGGCAACTAACTTAACCTCTCTGTACCTAAGTTTACTCATGTGTAAAGAGAGCCTAATAATAGTATCTACCTCAGAACATTTTTGCAAGAATTAAAGAGTTTATGTACGTAACATGTTTAGAACAGTTTCCTGGCTTATAGGTGCTCAATAGATGTTATCTGTTTATTGAACATCCACTGTGTGCTCAGAACTCTGTGCTAGGTATTCTTGGAGTCTAGAAGTATTAATATAAACTATAAACCCATCCATTCAAAGAAATTAAGTATTTTGGAGAATTAACAATAACATAAGACAATACATCAATATGTGTAACATTTTGTAGGACAGGCTACATATCTTACAAACTTAGAGTAAAGAAAGGTTTCTAAGAGTTTGAGAACTTGGACTGACCAGAAGAGGGACCTGATGCACAGGCTTGAAGGATGATTTTCAGGAGCTGAAGAGGTGAAGAGGTGATTCCGGGTTAGTAGAAACCATGTTTAAAGGATATGACAAAAGTGGGATATTTGTAAAACAGTTAAACTGGCTTGACTGGAAATACTGATCTATGTGGGGAAGCAGATTGGCTATTTAGGTCAGAATCCGAATTTAAGAAGCTTTCGAGGGTTTTGCAGTATTGGAAATATTATGAATGCTAATAATTCAGAAAAAAAAAGAAAATGAGGGAATTTTGATCATGACATTAAATAATACTTACATGCTTGAATTAGGCTAAAATAAATTTGGTGAACAATTTGCAATGACTGAGAAATAAAAACCTAGATAAACAGTGAAAAGGGAAGATCTTCAATAAAATGAACGGAGATTTTGTAATGAGCAATTAGAAATTCAGCTCACTGGGTTCATAGAAATACCAGCAGCAGATTGTGTGGCCATGTGGGACACCTCGGCTGGCACCAGGCGACAGAGGGACCATGCTGGAGGGTGTAACTAACCATGATGTGGAAGGATAAAAAAACAAAGCTCTCAAGCCTTCAGGGAGCAAATCCCATGTGTGGGAACATCGCCCCGCCACCCTCTAGCTAATCCATAAAACTACCTTAATATCAAACCTCAAATGTTTTGTTTATTTGTTGTGTTGGAAGCTGGAAGCAAATTGCTACAGCTGAGGCAGAAGATACTTACTAAAGAAAACAATAAAAAAACAACTTGTGTAAAATGAAAATCAATCTGAGGTGGTGGAAAAAGTAGATCTCATGAAGAGAAGCAGAAGGGAAATAGATCTCATGAAAAGAAAATCTTATGAAGAAAATTAGATCTCATGACTTCTGAAAACTATGAGTATAATATTTGTAAAGTGGATTAACTACATATACATATTAATATACACAAAGGTGAGCCTGCGGGAACAGCAAAAAGACCAATAGAAAATGAAGGCAGAGAAACATGTACAGTTTAAGAGAAACACGTATAGCTTAAGAGTCAGATTATAGTGATACAACCTTTTTTCCTACTCTCATTTTACCTTTCCACTCTGATTAGGATGATCACATCTTTTGCTGTATTTCTTACAGGATTACTCTAGATAAAAATGGAATACGAAAGCATTTCACAAGTTGAAACAGCTTTCCAAAAACAGAGCAGCAGTGTTATTGAAAATGGTTTAAATTGAGAATAATTTCAGGAACTAACTAACATTCCTGGCATGACACCCATCTCACAAACAATCCTATAGTTTACTATAGATAACAAGCACTGCCTTCACACACACACATAAGTATTCCATTATATAGTTATCTATAAGAAATGCATATTTAGCAAAATTGTATGGCTAGGTTATCTGAATCTTTGGCTTATGTTATTTTTACCCAACTACAGGAACACTGTGGGTGGTTTATTATATAACAAAAATAGGAGCAGTTTGGCATTGGTAGAATATTTATAGCAAGTAGAACACTAGACTTGAAATACATGATCTTATTACTTCAACTTTATGAATAAGCTATTTATATATCGGCTCAATTGAAATGGTCAGTTTGTTAGATCTTTTGATATTTTAATTTTTTCCCAGCTCCACAGGGCATAACTATGCTTCTTATTTGCTGGGGTTAAAAATAAGATTTTTCTTAAACAGTGGCGTAGGCAGAGAATTGCCTTAGAACGGGGCTGCAAATGGTAACACCTTCTCATCCCTCTGCTACCCCTCCTATAAATCCCTTGTTGTAACAAGCCTTCTTCCTTTCCCTTTTCTCTGTGGTATAGCTCCCATTCCTCCTTTGTTTCTATGGTAATTGCTAGTGAAATATGTTGAGAGGTATGTAGGAAAAAGATGTCTGTTTTAGTATTCTCTTTATACAAATAGCAATAGGTTTGCACACATTATTCTCTTTTCCAGAGACTTATCCACATCAAATATGGGAAGAAAGGACAATTAGTCTTGGGTACAACCTATTATAACAGTTCTTAACTATCACTTTCTCTCTCTTGTTCCAACCAGGCAATTTCTTTCTCTCTTTAGCTTAGCATGTAAAACAATTCAATAGATGCTAATAACTATTCAGACTTGACACTTTGTACTCAACTGTTACACTTTACAATAGGTTAAATGGGTGTAATTGTATTTTTCTGAATTTGATCTTCTAATGCTGTAGTTCCCAAGCCCTGGGCCATGGACTGGTACCAGTCCGTGACCTATTAGGAACCAGACCATACAGCATTAGGTGAGTGAAGCTGCATCTGTATTTACAGTCCCTGTCTCCCATAACCCCCAGATGAGACTGTCTAGTTGCAGGAAAACAATCTCAGGGCTTCTACTGAGTCTGCATTATAGTCGTATAATTATTTCATTGTATATTACAATGTAATAATAATAGAAATAAGTGTACAATAAATGTAATGCGCTTGAATCATCCCCCAAACCATACCCCCTCACCCTGGTCCGTGGAAAAATTGTCTTCCAGGAAACTGGTCCCTGGTGCCAAAAAGGTTGGGACTGCTGCCGCAAAATGGAACGTACTGCTATCTTTTTCTTTTCCTTTTGAAAATAGTTTTCTGAACTGTGCGCGACTCTTTTGAAAGCCACGTTACAGACAAATCCAACTTCAAAAGGAATAATATTAATTGAATAGCAGTTTTTCTTCCTCTCCAACTTAATGAAAAGTTGAATATTAATATTTTATATGTTTGCCTTTAGAATTTGGGCTGTTTCTGTACAGTAAGGTGAAGTAGAAGGTATAAAAGATTATCTTAATTATTCGATAAAATATTTGCCTAAATTTTTGGAGATATCTTAGTGAATGCTTCAAATTACACTAAATCTGTAGACAACATCAAGCAGTTGGAAATGTCATATTGCTAGTCAATTCTGTAATGAGTTATTGTAGGGACAGAGAAGGATTACAGGATTTATATTTTTCTATGACATTTAATATACACTTAAAAGGTTTGGAATTTTAACACACACTTTAGAGATTTAATAATTCCTTTAAAATATTAAGTCCACATTTTGAAAATCTGCTTGTTGAAAAGTAGGTATTGTTTGCAGATGCACGAGGTCCAAGAGTTTATTTTTCTCTGATAAAGATTATGGGGAGAAGATATGCACTAGATAAAGACACTTGTGATCTTTTAAAAATAGTAGCGCAGCTACATTTCAATTCAATACATTCTTCTATTCAATAAATTACTTGTGTCTCTACTGAATTCAAGGTTCTGTAATAGAAACTTTGAAGATGCAGTGATAAATGAGAATAAAACTGTATCCATCTAATCGTGGAAATGTAAAGAAAAGCACAAAGCACAATTAAAGTGTTCTTGAAGTTTAGTGGACAGAGAGAATATTCTTAGTTTGGCAGGTTGTAAAAAGTGATACTAGAATATTTGTGGAACTTATCCATTCACAAAGGAGGTGGGAGATTACTTCTAGGTAGAGGTTATAGAGCAAAGGCAGAATGTAGAAAAGGACAGTCAACGTGCATGGGAATGTCTGTGGTTGGTTGAAGCAAAAGGTCTTAGAAAATAAAAAGCTAGGGGGCTGAATTGCTTCTCTAAATTTTTCTCATCTGTCAGATGTGGACACTGCTTTTTAAATAATATGTTGAACAAGAGAATGCATGTTAAATGTTTTAGTGTGGAGATGGTACAAAATACCTCAATGCATTTAGTTATCAGCTATGTGTTAGAAAAATGCTGAGACACTGTTACTAAACAAAAGATTGGAAGAGGATTAAGATAAAGACATTGATGATATGAACATGGGGGACCGGGGAGATGATTTTCCAACAAGAAGGGACATAGTATTTGTAGTATCAGGAGAGAAAAGATATTGAGTTCAATTTTCTACATATTTAAAAAGGAATGGTGGGACATCAAGATGGAATGATCCAATGGTAGTTAGAGTAGCTCTGGAGCTCAATTTTAGGGATTATATATGTAAAAGTGATAGTTGAAGTCATAAGATTTTGAAGGAATACAAATAAAAGTGAGAAAGGAGAGTGGCAGATAAACCAAAGACATGTTGATAAATGGCTATATTTGGGTTTAGGAAAATGAAAAGGAGTCAGATGATAATATAAAAGATAAGAGACTAGGGAATAGGGTCATAGGAGCAAGGGGGTTAGGGTGTAGGAAAGGAATAAGAAATAGTTCTGTTGCATACATACCTTGACTACATGCTCAATCTCTTGAGCTTCTCAGCATTTTCCTCTGTAAGTATCATCCATTCTTACTCTTTTTAGTGTCATGCTCAAGTCCTGTCTTTATAACATTGAATTTTCTGTTACCATTGGAGACTTGAAGCTAGGGAATATACATTTCTAACAAGGAGAGTTAAGTGTGCTCTTGACATCACAAGTTTGAAAATGCAGTGTATTTTCTCATGGAAACAATATACCTATTAGTCAAGTTCTATTGTATCTATATAACCAGATATACATGGGTGCCATGGACTTTGTTGAGCAGGAGATGGTAGCATTTATTTAATATTTATTTCTAAGAGAAAGGTTTTCAAACTATTAAACTTTCTGGGAACAGTCTGTTTTGTTTCATGGCGACTTTAGGAATTTGTTCTCTTAAAAAATATGTATGTAGTTTCAAATGATTTAAAGCAGGATGTTCTTAGGCTGCTTTCTTCATTTAGACTCTACAGCATATTTTATGAGGTTATTAGGCTAAAAATTCAAAAAATGAGAAAGATTTGAAATATGATAATGCAGTAGTTTCACATTTTCTTATAAATATTGTGATAGGATTTTTGATTCTATAGAAAAAGGGCTTAGAAAATAGGCATTGTTTAGGAATACAGTAACATTTTAACAAATATTTTATTAATAGTATTTATTCTTATTTATAATGATTAGAGTTCCTGAAATTGTCAGGACCATCAATTCACTTTTCCTTGTCCTTGTTTCCCACCCGCTGGTGTCTGCCCCACATTCGTCTGGATGCCTTTGCACCCTGACGCTGCCCTCTCAAGCCTGGTATTGGTAAAAACTTGCACAGCCACGCTGATTGCTACTCATGGGAACTGATGGCTTCCGGTATGGTGCAAGCCCTTAAATACTCTCCAGCCATTCTTACTAAACCTCCAACTTTCTTTTCACCTATCTACCTTAATACCTACCTACTGCTTACTTCTGAACAGATGACTTGTAGAAAATACAGACCAGTAAGTGAAACTGTCTCAACTTTTTGCTGTAGCAGTTCTAGTTATTTCCATATACCTCAAATCTTGTACATTTTTCCCTTCAGTCTCCATAGGAGAAAGTATTCTCTTCTAGCCATGGATTTAGGTTTCTCCTTGGTTCTGCTTTATTTCTTAATTTATTACTGTCTCCATCCTCTCCTGCTTGGGGTTCAGGGGTGAGCAAGAAAAAGCCTAATGAATCTAGAGTCTTTTAAAATAAAAGACTGCAGGGGAGAAAAGATTTCTTTCCTTATCTATTTTATTGCTAGGTACATGGCTGAGACACAAGAGCCTTCAGAAAATGAAGACCAAAAGACCTTGGGAAAACTATATATTTTAATGGACAGTATTGCAGAAGTGTGATTAGAGGATAAATGAGTATGATCTAATGGTTATAAAACTAGGGGGAATGTAGCAAGGCCTGTTTATTCAGATTCTTCTTGGTGTCCTGTGTGAGATTTCTTCCCTTTGGGGACAAGGCAGGACACTTGTCATTGAGGGTCCGTCCTCATAGGAGAAGGGAGGGAGAAGGTTAGAGAGTGACCTTCCTAGGTTTCATGGCCTGCTTTAGGGGAGAACAGTGGGAAAACGTCAGAGAGACCTTCCTGCTTTTGCTGTTTTCGTAAATGCCAAGGTGCCCTATTTTGGGGTAGCATTTCCTGCACCCCATCGCTGGCAATAAACTGTATATTCTCTTCTGAATCTTTGATGTCTCCTTCTCTGCTTGCCTTTCTCCTTTCACATAGGAACGTGCTCATATTTATTCTATTAGAAAACATAAAGGAGCACCAACTCCGCATTCTTGATTGCTTTCCAGTTTTCATAGTTTCTTTCATTCTCCTCATATAAAGTGGATAATTTTCTCTCATCTTATGTTATAACTCTATAGTTCCTTCCTCTCTTTGGAAACTTTCTGTAGGTTTTTGTGATAACATTGTTCTTAGATTCCGTTTTTGGCCACTACTCAGATCCCTCTGTCCATTCTTTTAAATGCTATTTTCCAGAGTTCTAACTACTGTTTATTTCCTTCCTCCGTGTGTACACACACTTTTGGGAGTCATTCATCGATTTCCCTATGTCTTTTATATGCATTGTCACTACCAAATCTTTAAATTCTATGGAGACTTCTCTTCTGAGACCTCTAAACCCATGTACATTCAATTGACTACTGTATACTTGAGTCTCCCCAAAACACCTCTAATTGAATCAATAAAAACAAACCCATCAATGTCCCTCTAAACTGTTCTTTCTCTTGCACTTTCTCTATAAAAATGTCCTGTCATTGTCTACCTGCAAAAACTCCCTGAATCATCTCAAATTCTTTCCCCAGTCACTTTCTATCTGTGACAGTATAGGAAGTCTTGTTCATAGTGCAGAATTTCTGTTGCTCTGGTTGCTTCTACTTAAGCTTCCCATCCTTTTCCTTCCCCCACTTTTACCACCACTGAGTTAATTTGAGTCCTTCTAATTATCTCTTAACTAGACCGTCTCTTTTCATTTTCTGTTCTCTTTCTAAGCCACTATCCACTTGGTAGTAGAGAAGTTGTTATAATTTATCATGTTCTTGCATACTTACTTGATCTTATCACTCTTGGACTTCACATTTCTTAATATATCTCCATTATTTTGAGACTACAATCTAAATGCTTCAGAATGCCATTATTTTGAGAATACAATCTAAATGCTTCAGAATGGTATTTAAGACCCTTGTTTTAGCTCATCTATCTGGCTAAATTTCTTCCCTACAATTTCTGCCCTCATTCCATACAAGTTGCTGAACCAAGCTTGGACTCCAGCCATTCTCACTTCTTAGAGTTGCTGAATATGCCATGTTTTATATTCCCTCTACCTTCATTGTTACTGCCTTCTTTTCTCAATTTTGTCAAGTTCCACTTGTCTTTCAAATGCCACTTCAAGTAGCTACTGTTGCAGCAAGTCT
This sequence comes from Mirza zaza, assembly GCA_008750895.1. Taxonomy (NCBI): domain Eukaryota; kingdom Metazoa; phylum Chordata; class Mammalia; order Primates; family Cheirogaleidae; genus Mirza; species Mirza zaza. Next base: position 14,258 of record VSMD01051348.1, read on the forward strand.
CCTCTATCAACCTCCCTGCATCCATTACTACTTAATAAGCATTAAGTGACTCTCTCCTAGTTCCTGAAACATATCCCACCATATTCTTATTATTCTCCTCTTCCTGCCAGACCTAGTTTTAAGCCCAACCTGTATCTCCATCTCTTAGAATCTTTTCCAGCACTAATACTTGTTGAATGGGTTAAGAAAGAACAAACAAATTTTTTCTAAATAAAGTGCTATATTAGTTTCTTACTAAATAAAAAGTCTACCTCCTCTGTAATTTCCCCCAAATTTCATAGTACCTTCAGGATAAATTTAATAAAATAGTGCTTAGAGATTATACATATTTGTTTGATAATTTACCAAGGACGATAAAGATTGATAAAGAGTTTTGAACATATGAGTGTTTTCCCTTGTGTAAACTTTTTACTTTCATGGTGAATGGGATCTTTCGTTATTTCCTGTTTATTAAGAGCTCTTTATTCTAGGTTGAAAGACAGTGAATAAATATTTTAGGAAACCCAGGTAACATTTCATATTTATAAAAAATAATCCTTCTATAAAGTGTCCTTGACAGCTTGTCAGTAGGACAGGGAAGACTGGATGGGTCCTGAATTGCTTTTTAGACAAAACAAGTTCACCTCAACGAACGTTGGTAGTAACAGTGCACTCAAGTGTCAAGTTAAAATACATGTTTTGGGTCAGTTTAGCATAAATCCAGAATTCAGACATGATTTGTCTTCATTTCTTTAAATATATATTCTTTGTCTCTCAGTTTCCCAGCTAAGGGGATGTATAAAACTTATTATTTGTCAATTTTGGGAATTATACCCAAGAAGAGATGATTCATTTTCCCTGGATTCTAGGACTTGCTCAGAAACTGCTTAGAGAAATGAGATAATGTGATCTGAATTGAAAATGGTATCAATGGTCTACTCTCTTACTTGTGCCCTATTGTAATTTTTTGTTTTTCATGTATAAATGGGTCACAATTATCTTATCTAATAGTAATACTAAGAATATTAATAATATTTTTCAAATATATATACCAACTTATAGGTAGCAACAATCATAGTATTAGAATAACATTGTGCGCATGATTCTGTACTGTGTGCATGATTCTGTACATGTTCATTTTACTGTTTCTATAAATTTTTCTTATACCTTATTCCCATTTATTCATTTTTTATCTTTTGATATTCATTTACCTTTTCTACCTATTTATTTAGAGCATGGTTCAATAAATATTGAATAATATCTTATTTTCGTTTGTACTAAAGTATCTCTAGTTTTAATGTGTTTTATTTACTAACTGGTTTGTTTCATATGTAAATCAAGCATCTGTGTTTTCCTCTAAGGGATTTCATCCTTTTTTATGGCAGACTTTCAGTTTTTTTCTTCCTCTTTAGCTTATCAGCTCATTGTTCTTTTATATATTCTTATACCTTATTTAAATCTCTTTTCTAAATGCTTTTATTCCACCTTAATTTATTTTTTTATATTTAAATTTATCTGAAAAAAAGTTGACCTTGATGTACTATTAGAATTCTTCTCTCAGGAAGAAAAGACAAATCGCCATGATTCAAATTATATATGTGTATGTAAACAGAAGTTCAAATTCACATGTAAATCATCTATCCTTGTTACTAGCTTGCTGGTGTTTTCTTGTATTTGCCTGGGCAGAAAAGAATGTACCCTTTAGGTCTACAACACGAGGATGAATAAGTAAATTATGTGAAGGCATTGCAAATTCAATTATATTGATGTGAATGGGGAAAATTGTGTGGTACTATTGGGTAATGTCTTTAATGCCAAGAGAAAGTAAGATAGGACATGGATTTAGGTTTTTCTAAAATATCCTTATATCCATACCTCATATTTTAAGATGTCCATTGATTGTATTAATTTAAAATATATATATGAAAAGGATTTGAATTTAAATCCTTCAGTTATAATTTTAATGATCAAAACCATTGTTTTAAAATTTAAGCTTTGATCCAGTAATTCCAAATCTGAGTCTAGCTAAGGAAATAAAATATTTTTGAGCTTTTGTGCACTGACCTATTTGTTGCCTTGTAATTTGTAGCAGTTAAAAGCTTATGCTATCTTAGCTATTTTCATGGAATTTTAATAAAAAATAAGCAAACATATACCCTCATATTTGATAAGACATTAATGGTATTTTTTTCTTTTTAATTTGGGGGTATTTTATCCTAAAAGCTTGCGAACTTAGGGTTCAATGATTTTGCAATTTAAAGGTGGAGTGGGAGGCTGAATATAGTATGAGCTAGGAGGCAGAAGAAAAATGTAAAGGCAATTTAATGAATTATCTGTAGCATGGATATGGATATGAAATATCAGAATGCAGCCTTCATTCGCTAGAGATCTGATAAAATATAATATTTTCTTATTTCTGCAGTATCAAGTCATGGGTGGATAAGATGCAAGAAGACCTTGTCACACTAGCAAAAACAGCAAGTGGAGTCAATCAGCTTGTTGATGTGAGTAAAATCCACCAAAGAAACTTAACATTTTCTTTAATTGATTGCAGTTGTATCTTCTAGGAAACTGAATTTCTGTTAAAAATGGGATATGATGCCCATCTTCATGTGGATCAACTAGTGAAATTCTGAGAGACTCTTGGTACTCATAAGTTATTGTGAATAAGAAATCCTATCCCTAACAATTAATGAAACTTTCTCACCACACTTTACAGTTTTTATACAGCCCTCACTTAGATGAGTCCATATTGTGTATATTGCCCCCAAATTCAAATTAGGTGTCATGTACTTATTACCACAGTGTTTACATTCTTCAAAATATATTTTAGAATCTCTCATGTAGTGGTGACTGCAAGTTCTGTGATGGGTTCTTTTGAATATTTGCAGTGGGAACACATCTTCATTCTTTAAGGGTAGACTTTATTTTAAAAATTATTTGAAAAGTATTTACAGCCATGTCTAGAGACTAGTGTGAGCCATTGAGATTGGTAATAAAGGTTTTGGTGCAAGAAAAGGAGACATTATAAAAGATGAATTTTAGAGACCGAAAAAATGGCAGAGTATAGGTAACCCACCAGATTCCTGCTCCCAGAGAAGGAGACAAAGATCTTGGTCTCCTACATGTGAGTGGATCTCCCCACTACAAGGGCAGCATTGAGAATCCGCAGAGGTTTGGCCTGGGACTCTCAAAAAAGGAAAAAAAAACAAGGTGACTGGGAGATAAGATCGCTTTCTCTGGAAAGCGCAAAACGAATGATAGGGCAGGTGGGAAGGCGCCGGCAGGCCGGGCCAGGTGGTGATGTGAGATCAGACCCACAGGAGAACTCCTTGCTTCCCCATTGACCTCCACACCCATCCAGCCAGGGACCTGTCTGAAATTGGTGTGAAATCGAGGCAAGAGAAGAGGGTGCTGGAGAGTGCCATCATTAGTGGAAACTTCCCGGAGCTCCTTGCTAGGACGGCTCCAAGATGGGAGGAAACCGAACTGAGCTGATAGGGGAGGCAGTTAGATGTCTTGACTCTGGTAATGAGTGGGGCCAGCCCTACAGAGCTGTTCACTAAGTTGGGGACTCTAAACTAGAACTGCCTTGGGCAAATAAGACTGCACAGGGCGGGTCAGTAAGAGCGAGGGCTGTGGCTGAACAGGCCCTTGGGAAAGTGGCATAGAGGAGGCAACAGAGCATCCTGATGAACCAGACCCCCAAACCAGCACCTGCCACTTCCTAAACAGTCGCCCTCAGTGCTGGTGCCCTGCACGAGAGGGGAAGTGGTTGCCATTGAGGGGGTCCACAGCCCAGCCACCGTGGTGTGATACAGTGTGGTGTGCAGATCCCCTCCCCCAGCCTTAGAGACTCTTCTGACAAATTCCGCCCCTACACAATCTGTGATCAGCTCGTCAGGCCTGGCTTGATCAGCGAACTACTGAGAAGACTAATGCCAAAGGGAGCTACGACCTTTGGGTGCTGAAGTGCAGGGCAGACTGGGGAGCTACTTCCTCCCCCTAGCCCGCATCTCTCCTGATGAAAGTGGTAGGCTCCACCCCTGGAGGCGGGGTGAGACAAGAAAAGCCACTCTCCCCCTGATCTAGGGAGAACCCACTGGGTCTGTGTGCAGTTCGTAAGCCAGCAGTATAAAATACTTTGCTTCCCAGAACAGTTTAAGTCACCCAGTTGATCAAAACGCTGGGGCTGGATTTCCTCCCCTGGTCAGTGGGCAACAGTCAGGGCCGCAGTCAAGGAACAAATCCCCCACCCCCAAGTGGCCACATAGGCTCCACAAGTAACCCCTCCTATCAGGGGTACCTTCCAAGTGTGATGTAAGAGCTTCCCCCAGTGGCTGATCAAGAAACTAGAGAAGAGAGGACACCTGGGCAGCATCAGCTGATCCAGATGAGGAGAGCTCAGCGCAAGAATTCTGAAACTTGGAAATATCAAACCAAAAACACTCCTTGTAAAAGATACACCAGCTCTCAAGAAATGGAGACTGAACAAACCCAAAACACTAAAATGACAGAAGAAGAATTCCAAAATTGGACTGTAAGAAAGCTCAGTGATATGCAAGAAAAAATGGATAACCAACACAAAGAAACCACAAAGAAAATTTAGGACTTGGAACAAAAATTCACTAAGGAAATTGAGATCTTAAAAATCAATCTGATTTCCTGGAAATGAAGAATTTATTCAGGGAAATACAAAACACAGTGGAAAGCCTCAAAAATAGGGTGGACCAAACACAAGAAAGAATCTCAGAGATTGAAGATAACACTTTCCAATTAAATAAATCAGTCACAGAGATAGAGCAGAGAAACAAGAGAAAAGAGCAAAGCCTACAAGAGATGTGGGATTATGTGAAGAAACCTAATGTGAGGGTCATAGGGTTACCAGAAGGGGAAGAAGAAAACACTCAAGGGTTGGGCAAGCTATTTGAAAGTGTAATAGAGGAAAATTTCCCAAGCCTTGCTAAAAATCTCCAGATATAAGTTCAAAAAGCTCAAAGGACACCTTGGAGATTCAATGCAAACAGGAAGATATCACGACATGCAGTCATCAGACTGACCAAAATATCAACTAAAGGGGCCCTTCTACGAGCTGTGAGACAAAAGAAGCAAGTTACATACAAAGGAAAACCAATCAGGATAATGCCAGATTTCTCAACTGAAACATTACAAGCAAGGAGAGACTGGAGCCCCATTCTCACTCTTTTGAAACAAAATAATGCCCAGCCTAGAATCTTGTACCCTGCAAAACTAAGCTTTATATATAAAGAAGAAATTAAGACATTCTCAGATATGCAAATCTGAGGGTATTCACCAAGACAAGACCAGCCCTATAAGAAGTACTCAAAACAGTGTTACACACGGAACAGCATAATAAAAATGCACGAACATAAAAACACTCAAAACCTAAAGATTAAAGGCCAGATATTGCAGTGGCTCAAGAGAGAAATCAAAGCAACAGTGTCCAACCCAACAGAATGAACAGTAATCTGCCTCACCTATCAGTTCTTTCAATAAATGTGAATGGCTTAAACTCCCCACTCAAGAGACATAGGCTGGCTGAATGGATAAGAAAATACAAGCCAAGTATCTGCTGTCTTCAGGAAACACATCTAACCTGCAAGGATGCGTATAGACTAAAAGTAAAAGGGTGGAGATCAGTATTCCAAGCAAGTGGAAGCCAAAAGAAGGCTGGCATGGCAGTTCTAATTTCAGATGACTTAGTTTTCAAACCAACAAAAGTAGTGAAAGACAAAGAGGGTCATTATATAATGGTGAAGGGCAAAGTTCAACAAGAAGAGATAACAATTTTAAATATATATGCTTCAACTTAGGTGCACCCAGATTCATAAAGCAAACCTTACTGGATTTAAGCAAATTGATTAATAGCAACTCCATAATCACCGGAGATTTCAACACCCCACTGACTGCACGGTACTGAGAGGAAAGTGTATCTCCATAAATGCCTATAACCAAAAGTCAAAAAGATCACAAATAGACAATTGAATGAATCGACTGAAAGAGCTGGAAAAAGAATAGACCCAATCCCAAACCCAGCAGAAGAAGCGAAATTAACAAGATCAAATCATAGCTTAATGAAATTGACAACAGGGAAATCTACACAGAAGATTAATAAAACAAAAAGTTGGTTCTTTGAAAAAATAAAATTGACACGCCTTTGGCTAGGCTAATGAAAAGCAGAAAAGAAAAATCTCTAATAAGCTCCATCAGGAACAAAAAAGGAGATATCACAACTGGTCCCAAGGAGATACAAGATATAATTTATGAATACTATAAAAACCTTTATGGATACAAACTGGAAAATGTGGAGGAAATGGACAAATTTCTAGAAACACACAGGTTCCCTAGGCTCAACCAAGAAGAAATAGAATTCATGAAAAGACCAATATCAAGTCCTGAAATTAAAACATCAAAAAAAATCTTCCTAAAAAGAAAAGTCCCGGCCCAGATGGTTTCACACTGGAATTTTACCACACTTACAAAGAAGAACTGGTGCCTATCCTGCAGAAATTATTCCACAACATCAAGCAGAATGGAAACCTCTCCAACACCTTTTATGAAGAGAACATAACTCTGATACCAAAACCGGGAAAGGATGTAACAAAAAAAGAAAACTACAGACCTATATTCCTTATGAATATAGACGCAAAAATTTTCAACAAAATCCTAGCTTACTAAATCCAGACACTTATCAAAAAAATAATCCATCATAACCAAGTGGGTTTCATCCCAGGGATGTAGGGATGGTTCAACATACCTAAATATTTAAATGTAATTCACCACATAAACAGAAGCAAAAACAAAGACCCCATGATTCTTTGAATAGATGCAGAAAAAGCTTTTGACGGAATTCAACACCCTTTTGTGATACGAACACTTAATAATATAGGCATAGAAGGGACATACCTAAAAATGATACAAGCCATATACGACAGACCAATAGCCAACATCATACTGAATGGGAAAAATTGAAAGCATTCCCACTTAGAACTGGAACCAGACAAGGCTGCCCACTATCTCCACTTCTGTTCAACATAGCGCTGGAAGTCCTAGCTATAGCAATCAGACATGAAAATCGAATTAAAGGTATTCAAATTGGGGCAGAAGATATCAAACTTTCACTATTTGTTGATGATATGATATTATATTTAGAAAACTTCAAGGATTCAACCAAGAAACTCCTGGAATTGATAAATGAATTTAGTAAAGTGTCAGGATACAAAATCAATACACAGAAATCAGAGGCATTCATATATGCCAACAATAATCAAATTGAGAACCAAATCAAAGACTCAATACCCTTCACAATAGCAACAAAGAAAATGAGGTACCTAGGAATATACTTAACCAAGGAGGTAAAAGACCTCTACAGGGAGAACTATGAAACACTGAGGAAGGAAATAGCAGAGGATGTAAACAGATGGAAATCCATACCATGCTCGTGAGTCAGTAGACTCAACATCATTAAAATGTCTATACTACCAAACTGATCTACAGATTCAATGCAATACCTATTAAAATCCCATCAGCATTCTTCACAGATATGGAAAAAATAATTTTACACTTTGTTTGGAACCAGAGAAGATCCCGCATATCAAAAGCAATTCTAGGCAATAAAAACAAAATGGGAGGTATTAATATGCCAGATATCAAACTATACTACAAAGCAGTAGTAATTAAATCAATCTGATATTGCCACAAAAATAGGAATATTGACCAGTGGAACAGATCTGAGAACCTTGATATAAAACCATCCTCATATAGCCATCTAATCTTTGACAAAGTAGATAAAAACATACACTGGGGAAAAGAATCCCTTTTCAATAAATGGTGCTGGGAAACCTGGATAGCCACTTGTAGAAGGCTGAAGCAGGATTCACACCTTTCACCTCTCACAAAAGTCAACTCACGCTGGATAACAGACTTAAACATAAGGTATGAAACTATTAGAATTCTAGAGGAAAATGTTGGAAACACTCTCCTAGACATCGGCCTAGGCAAAGAATTTATGAAGAAGACCCCCAAAGGCAATCACAGCAGCAACAAAAATAAATAAATGGAACATGATCGAACTAAAAAGCTTCTGCACAGCCAAAGAAAAGTCATGAAAGTAAACAGACAACCTACAGAATGGGAGAAAATTTTCACATCCTACACATCTGATAAGGGGCTAATAACTAGAATCTACTTAGAACTTACGAAAATCAGCAAGAAAAAATCATCCTATGAAAAAGTGGGCAAAAGACATGAACAGAAACTTTTCTAAAGGAGACAGAATAATGGCTAAGAAGCATATGAAAAAATGCTCAACATCTCTAATCATAAGGGAAATGCAAATCCAAACTACAATGAGATATCACTTATTTCCAGTAAGAATGGCCTTTATCAAAACATCCCCAAACAATAGATGTTGGCGTGGATGCAGAGAGATGGGAACACTCCTACGCTGCTGGTGGGACTGCAAACTAGTTCAACCTCTTTGGAAAGCAATATGGAGATACCTTAAAGTGATACAAATGGATCTACCATTTGGCCCAGCAATCCCATTACTGGGCATCTACCCAAAAGAACCAATGACACTCTACAAAAAAGACACCTGCACTCGAATGTTTATAGCAGCACAATTCATAATTGCAAAGCTGTGGAAACAACCCAAGTGCCCATCAATTTATGAGTGGATTAATAAAATGTGGTATATGTATACCATGGAGTACTATTCAGCTCTAAGAAACAACGGTGATATAGCACATCTTGTATTTTTCTGGATAGAGCTGGAACCCATACTACTAAGTGAAGTATCCCAAGAATGGAAAAACAAGCACCACATATACTTGCCAGCAAACTGGTATTAACTGAGCAGCACCTAAGTGGGCACATAGAAACTACATTAATTGGGTATTGGGTGGGTGTGAGGGGCAGGGGGGTGGGTATATACATACATAATGAGTGAGATGTGCACCATCTGGGGGATGGTCATGCTTGAAGCTCAGACTTGTGGGGGTAGGGGGGCAAAATCATTATTTGAAACCTTAAAATTTGTACCCCCATAATATACTGAAATAAGAAGAAAAAGATGAATTTTTCTTGTGAATTATAAACTGGCTATGAAAGTCACTGTAAAAAAATTTTTATTTCCACATATTGTGGGGGTATACATGTTTAGGTAACTTATATTGCCTTTGCCCCAACCCGAGTCAGAGCTTCAAGTGTGTCCATTCCCCGGATAGTGCCTATTGCACCCATTAGGTGTGAATATACCCATCCCCTCCTCCTTCCCTCCCATCTGCCCAACACCCAATGTATGTTACTTCCATATGTGCATGTAAGTGTTGATCAATTAATACCAATTTGATGGTGAGTACAATGGTTTTTAAAAATGACAGCAATACGTAAATATTTATATAGTATCTTAAATTATTTTCTGTGTCCACGGCTGCTAAGAGTATTTACACGTATAAGGTTCTATAAAATTAATTAAAAGTTAAATGCTATTTTTAATTTTCTCATTACTTTCATTTCAGTGTAAGTAATAAAACAATTTGAAAGTACTCTCATCTTATATTCTCAGTGATGCAATGAAGCCTTTCCAAAAATGTGATGAGCCACTGAGGTGAAATTATATAAAAGCAATTTCATGTATAGTATGTTAATATTTATCACACAGACATTTATACATGAACATTCTTCCCTTGGACAAATTGGAATATATTATACCTTATGTATTAATAGAAATTCATCAATAAACCTTAATAAGCACATACTAACAAATTTATACTGGAATCTCTTAAAAAAAAACAATTGTAGATTTCAAACCGAGAATGTGTTGAACAAACCTAAGTCTCTGTGAGATAAGGAATATATTTGGAAATGAGAAGTATTCCTAGTGAATAACAATTATCATTTTTTTACTTCTAGTTAATATAATGTGTTCAGCACATAATATGTCCCAGGCACTGTGCAGGCTGCTAAGGATAGACTCACATAGTTCCCCTCCTCTGAGAACTGACATGCTGCTGATCAAAAATCTTGATTACTGGGGGTGTCAGGGTGCCTGAAAGCTATTGTAAGTCAATGCTTGGGATCTGCAATGATTCACAGTGGGAAAATGTTAGAATATGAAAGTGTGTAGGATAGTAAATGAGCCTCTGTGAAATTAATGGAATTTGTGGAAGCTCCGGCAAATCTTCTTTGTTAATTTTCATTTAAATATTACTTAAATTGACTAAGAGGGAAGCTTTTATTCAGTCACAATGAGAAGAAAAATGAGACATTATAGATTCTGGTTAGAAGTTATTGACAGATTGAGATTAAAAATGAGCAGCTCTTGGGAACCTCCCCCTCACTCCTTTAGTGCTGCTCCAGCCTCAAAAACCACTTGCTTGGCTGACCTCATTGTTAGTTTTGGTATTAATAGGTGAAACTTCTCTTGCTGAATCTGCTTTTTGCAATGAATCATTTAGCACAAAATAAAAAATCTTGCCTGGTTTACATTATGCTTTATAGAGTATAGATTACTAAGAGTGTATCAATGACTTTGTTTTAATTAGGATAACAAAATAGAAATGAAAAGGATGAAAGAAAATCCCCCTAATTTTCTGTTTATGAGACACATACCTCATTACAGTGACAGAAAAATTCTAAAAAAAAGAATTATATGTTATGTAACTGGGATGGGGGAAGGTGTGTTAAAACAGAATTTATTATTGGAAAAAGAATTTAAGTATTAGGGCACATGAAAAATGTTATTTTACACAGACAAATGATGCCATATGCCTTATTCTTTTGCCTAGAGAGAAGGTCCATGAGGTAGGCAAAGGGAGTGTGTTATTAAATATTTATTTGTTTTGACTATGGAAGCTTAAAGCAAAAACTGGTTGAAGGATGCCTGAGTTGAGAGTGAATTTTGAGCTGAGATTGGGGGTATTGGATGCACAGCGAGGACCAGAAGTTGAGTAAATGAAGGAACTTAGCCCAGGTCCCTGAATTGAAATTCAATATTATAGAAATGATGATTCTTCCCAAGTTAATTAATGTGATTGTTTTTACTAGCTTCACAAGGTACAAGCAGCTTTTTACATGAAGGCCAAGAACCAGTGAATGAGGCAACATAGCTAAAGCAATGTATCTTTGATGTAAGCATGAAATATTAGCCCAGGGGAAGTGATCATATTGAATAAATTCAGTACTTTAACTACAAATATGAGAGTTTGCCCAGGTAACCTGCCTATCTTCTGTTAAAGATCAAGAGCGAATAGAATAGGCTCCAGTAGGACTACTGTCCCTAATGCACTTGAGTTTTAAGGTGTCTTTTATTGCATTATTCTATTATCTAATCATTTTGGAGAATGCATATATCTATCAACTTCATATGCCAAATGCTCATCCACAAAGTAGATAAAATAATTGAGGGAAAATTTGGGGAAAGAAATGCTGCATTATAATTTTCTTAGTGGGCTTAGTATATTATAGCCTTTTGAAATTCAACTGAAGAACTTTATTCTTTTTTCCCATTAATTCAAGCACCGTATTAAGCCTTTTACATGTACTATCTCATTATTCCTCTGGACAACCTTGTGCATTGAGTATCATCTTTAATATGCATGAAGAAATTGTTTGCAAGGTTAAAATTTTGTTCTAGGTCACACAACTACTAAATTGGATGCAACTCTGAAATTTGAAATAAATTCTTGTATACTTTAGAATATATGTGAATATTTTGCATTTTTATATCCATACTTGTATTTTGAAAAAGTAACAAGATCCCCAATTAGGAACAAGGTTAGTGTATCTGGTTATGCTACTGCTCTTTTCATAAGAGATAGAATTAGAAGCTGCCAAAGCTGTGCCACCAATTACCTACTCATGAATATTTTCATTTGAATTTCTTTAAAAAAAAAAAGAATGGAAGGAAATTCCAAGATGTATGTTTACATGCATAATTTAAAACCTCCCATTGTTTGTTGGTATGCATAGAAATGGTTTTGTGTGTGTATACATTGAAATAATTGCTAAGAGTGGTACAGAAAGTAAATTTTCTCTGATTTTGTCTTCATAGTCTTCTAACTGAAGAAAAAACACTCAATATTTTTTATAGAATATTATAGAATATCCCTTTAAAACATATTTACGACTATTAGACCTTGGTTCCACCAATTGCTAGCTTTGTGATCTGGCCAAGATATTTAAACTCATGGAGTTGTTGAGATTGATGATATCCATATAAAATATTTATTGACACATAATTAGAACTAAACAAGTCATTCATTTGTTGCATTAGTTGGTGGTGCTGTATTGTATTAGTTTGGGTACAGGCTGAGCAAATGTGACAACGAGAAAAGATAGCCATGCATTTTTCTCTCACATAGCAGTCTAGAGGTAAGCAGTCTAGGACCAGCAGGGTGGCTCTGCCATCCTTAGCACATGGCTTCCATTCCTAAGTCCAAGATAATTTTTCCAGTTGCTATTATTTCTTAGCCATCATGTAAAGGGAAAGAGATTTGAGAGCAGAAATCCAGTCAGCTAGGGTAAGACATTTTTCTCACATTCCAGTGGTCAGAACTTAGTCACATGGTCACATCTAACTAGAAAGGAGTCAGAGAAGTGGTGTCTATATCTGAGCACCCATGTGCCCAGTCAGAATTTTATCACAATGGAAGGGGGCAGAACAAATAGTGGAGGATGACTCGCAGTCTTCCACTGATATGTATTTGTTATCTGAATACTGTCCTTATAAGAGCTATACCTAAAAATGTATCAAAGATATGTTAACATAGAATGTAAGCTGTATGTATACATTTTACAGATTTATAGATCAAGAAAAAATAGAAAAAAGCCCCAGGTTTTGAAAAATGTGTATTTATTTTTAATCTGAATTATAGCATATTTTGAAATACATTTTATTCTAACACACACACACACACACACACTTCTTTAGCTACTAAGCTGGTAACTGGAAAGGCTGGTCGTCATATATTTAAGAGTAGGTAACATTTTTTAAATTAAACTAGTCTCAAGATTCTTGAAAACGATGTTTTTAAGTTCATGAAATATTTACCAGCAGCCATTTTTATAATTTGTTGAGAAAATATTTCATCCTAAAGATATACCTAAATTTTGACTAACATCCAAATTGTCAGATATTTTAAATTACTGGGTTCTTTAGAGAGAATTGGCTTCATGAAAAAGTTTTCTATAAATAAATCGATGAGTATAAACAACTGTCTTTTCTATATAATACACTTCTGAATCTGTAAAATCTTATGTTAAAAGGAAACAGAACTTGGCAAATATGTCAGAAATTCTCAGTTACTACATTTGATTAGCCTCACCAAAGGGACAACAAATTTCAACAATGTAGGCAAATTATCATACAATCACTTGGGAGATTTGTTGTCTCTTTTGTATACTATTTTCTTCACACTTCCCCTTTCCCATAAGGGCTTTCTCATAGCCCCCTTTATAGTATAATAAGAAGCATTCGATAGTTGTCATTTATATTTGATCATTTAACTCTGTAGTACTTCTTTTATCTCCAAACAGAACATATTTGTTACTAAGAAACAAGGGTGGAGACTGGCCCCCGCCCCTTTCCACCCCAGAGTGAGTGAGCACCTCACCTGCCTCATCCTTCTCTTTCCCCTGGGGCCCAGAGTCAGTAAGGTCTTACTTACTTTGTATCTTCTGCTTGTCATTGCCAGAGGCATAGATAATTGCACCTTTTGGTCATCACTTAGATCTCCACTCTGCATTTTCTTCCATGGTCCTTTCTCTCCATTCTCCATCTACAATGTCAGGCTCTTCTTTCAGCTTTTCTTGAGGGTTTGTTAAGACTTCCAGATGCGCACCATTTATATATAAGGTACAATGTGTATTCCTGTAGTGTTTAACAGTATGTTCATTTTGAAATATTCACCTACATTATCTGGCATTCCTCCATACTGTTCCTTCTATAAGCATTCCAATATTGTGTTGTGTCTTCTGACAATAAGGGGTGTTGGGGAATCCAAACTTTTGGTTAATAGTGCTTATCGTATCCCTCCAGTTATTTAAGAAACTTGAAAATGATACAAGTCACCTTGTTGTTATAAAGCTTTCTTCTTAAATGCAAACTATCTGAATTTCTAAGATTTTAGGCTAGAATCTGCAAATGTACTTAGGAAAATGCGTGGATTGATTTTATCCTGAAAGTTTATTTTTGAAGGTAGAATCATTCTGCAATAGTATCATCATAGAACTTCCTGGCTCTTGATTCACCATTATGATTTCATAAGTTAAAGTGATGTCAAAATCAATACCTTTACATTTCAATACATTACTCAAAGATGTAAATGTGAAATATGTTTAAATATTGAGCATGAAATTCAATACTCAAGTTAATATTTACATAAGTGTTTTGAGTGAAGAATTTCTTTTCATTAGTAACTCAGTAACTCAAACTCTAGCTTCTTCTTTGACATTATGATCATGTCATCTTATGTAAATAAAATATTCATTTTCTGGGAGATGGAGTATTTAATATATTAATGTATTTACAAAAGAAGATACTCGAAAGCAGAACCTAATTAATCATTGGTGATTTTGATGAGAGGAATCAGCCAGATGCACAGACAACAGGAAAGATTAGGAATCTTCTAGTCCTGGGTGTGCTGCAAATTCTATTGTATGATATGAGAATCCCCTTTACCTGCTTGTCAAGTGAGATCAATAACACTACCCCTTCCTGGCAGAATTGTTGTAAGAATAAAAGGTAATATAAAGTGAAGTGTGAAAACTTGAAAAAGTTACATGCCTTGAAAAAGTTACATGCTGGCTTTCTTTTCATAAATCTTGAAAAAGTTACATGCTTTCTTTTAATAAATATAGCCAGTTATTATTCTACATTTTGATTTTATTGAGTTATCTTACTTTTCCCAACAATAAAATATTGTAACTAAATCATAACTATGTAGGCAATGTAAGATTATCTCACCCTCCTGCATCTTTTTTCCTAAGTAGAAAGAAGTCTATTTTGACTGCAGAATGTAGAGTACAGAGAGTTTGAATTCCTTAACCATTACCCCTCTTCCCCCTCTGGAGATACTAAAGTAAGAATCTTTTTGTTTTTCAAAAAACAGACAAACAAAAACCAAAACAGTAGTTAATTGCAGTCATTTTCAAAGATACAGAATAAAATCTAAGGGGATTTCTAATTTTAGGATGACTTTTAATTTTATTACACATACTAAAATGTTTTCTTTCACCTTACCACATTCTATTCTAGTATCAATCATTAATTGACATTTTCTTAAATTATGCTGGTACTTGGAGGGATAAGTTATTATTTATTATTTCTCCAAATATATAGCTAGTGCAGTGTTTCTCATCCAGGGGCGACTTTGTACCCCAGAAAATGTGGCAGTGTTTGGAAACATTTGTCGTTATCATAACTTGGGGCATGGCGGGGGTAGGGGGTGGAGTTGGTGCTTGCATCTGCTTGGCATAGAGGCCGATGAGGCTGATAAACATTCTACAATGCATGAAACATCACCTCCCACCCCAACAAAGAAGAATTATCACACATAAAAAGTGTGAATCATGCTAAGGTTGAAAAACTGCTCAAGAAGGGCTGAAGAATTTGAGACAAGAATAAGTGTATGAAATCCTTTAAATGAATATAAACTTGAAAAATTGTATATCAGCATTGGTAGGTAGTAGTCTTGGTGTAGAAAAGCCATTTGTTAATAAGGTATGACAGGGGCAAATTGAACTGGGCTGCTTTTTAATATTCTTTGGTTGGCAGTAAAATGAATTTAGGTCGTTTTGGGTTAGAGATATTAAACAAGCAGCTCACCCAGCCTATAGTTGATTATTTTTTAATTTAGTTTTAATAGAATCTAGTATGATCTTTTCCACTCTTGATTGCACATGAATTTTCTGGTCAAAATACATACTCAATTCACAATTTACATATAGCTTTAGATATGGAAAGGGAGAGGCTAGGTTAATGAATTATACCTGGAATTAAAAACAAAAAACAAGTAGATAGCTTCTATTAGATATATCTTAATCTTTCCTTGGGTTTAATCTGTGTTCTTAAAGATGAACTTATAATTTACCTTATATGTCAATTGTCTCTTGAAAAATTTTTGCTATGAATGTTTTTCATACTCTTTAGCCTTTGTCATAATTTAGTTCCTCTACTCCAGAAATAGTCTGCATTTCTGATTAGATATAATCACCTGTTCTTATGTGTAGTATGAAGAAAATTAAGAGGCATGTTTATGATTGTCATTTGTTCTTTTCCTCCTTATATCTTTAATATACTGCTCAGAAGTGTCACCACCATGTTCTTGTTAATAGGAACTAGGGTGAATAGCGGTGTATGCTGTGGAAGGTTCACCAATTCTCACTTCATTCTTCCTAAATATCCTTTCTCAACATAATGTCCCATTTGAAATGAGAGATGGTTCCAGCTAAGAAGCTGTTTCATATCAAATAGAATAGAAAATGGCTAGGAAACTCTAGAGTTCGTTATCAGAATGCCAGTTTGATACAGTTATCCTTAGAAAAGTATGCACTATAAATTTGAGAGTATCCTTTTCTGACTCTGTGTCTTATAAAAAAATTTGAGAATATGACCAAATTATATACTTGCATGTGTGTATATATAGAATTGTGTATGTGTGTCTGTCTGTGTTTGGATGGTATTAATAGTAAACAAACATTTTGATTTCTTATGTATTAATTGCTGTGATAGATACTAGAAGTTCTGAACTAAATATTACTAGTCTAAAATAGCTTGGAATTGACTATAGAATAAAGTAAACCGTAATATCCAAACTTTAATAGCCTTCCATAATCATGTCTCAATTTGCCTTTCAATCTTTATTTTCCAATAAGTCCTTGGATCATACACAGTCTTCTCTCTTTCATCCCTTATTGAAACACACCTTTCCTCAAAAATGTTATAATCCCATATTTTTGACTGTGATTATAGCCCATGTGATTTTATTTTCCTGTGAATTCTGACAACATAAATTTCTGAATCTCTTCATTGAAACGTCAATATTCTTCCTCATATTGATGAGTACCTTATATTGTGTATTATTGAAATTTAATTGTATAGGTGTTGTTTTTGTAGTCTGGTATGTAACTGCATAGCACCTTACCCGTTATGTTTTTTAGGTTTAAAATAAATATTGATTTTAAAATACAGGGAAGAAGTTATATAAGTCAGCATTCACATTCCCAGCAAAGCCTGATACAGTATCCATTCTCCAATTTATGCTATTAATATTTATTGTGCCAGGCAGTGTACTATGTGCTGGGCAGGTACCAGTGAACAAAATAGACAAAAATCTTTGTCCTCTTAAAACTTAAGTTTTGGTTAAAGGAAATAGAAAATACATAATAAACATGATATTTACACAAATTATATATGTTAGATGATTGCATATGCTTAAAAGTAGTAAAATAGAAATCTATTTTTAGAAGTCATACTACTTCTACTTATAGAAGTCATAAAAATGTCAAAGGTAATATCCTGTCTCAAAAACTAGGTTATAGAGGAAAGAAAAAGGGCTATAATTTACTTAAAATGGAGATGCATCAAATCAAATGTGATTTTTAAAATGGCAGAAATACAGTGCCATGCATCTTGTAAAATGAGTATTTATAGCTTCACAAATGTACACAAGCTACATTAAATTAATATATTTCAGCAGTTCATATTTGCAGTTCTTTACCAAACTGTACTAAACACAGCTGACAATATACTCAGGAGTACTAAAGAGAAAGACAATTTCAAAGCTTGACTTTTGTTTAAGAGATTGCATCATTTACTATTTTAATCAAAAGGAAATGGGGAGAGGTTGAAAGATCAGGGATTAATTAGAAATTATTGCATAATTTTTATGTGAAAATTCATCTTTTAAAACTCATCTAATTTTCATAGGAGAAAAGTAAGTTTTATTTTCTCTTTGCTATTAGTAAAAATATATTCTAACATCAATTCAGATCTAGAGTTACTAGTTACTCTTGATCTTAGATAAATGAATCTTAACATATCTCAATAGCTCTCTGTGTCAGCCAGCTTAGATGATAAGACTTATGATAAATAATAAAATTATTATGTTTTTGAATCATTGTAGTGTTTCTTTAGTTATGAGAACTTTGATCCTTGAAAGTGACCAAGAAGGAACATTATATTATTCTTTTGTGTTAATACATCTTTTAGAAACAAGACATTCTCAGTTGCTAGGGAACAAGTAGTTCAAAAGCCAGAGGAACACTTAACAAGAGGGGGGAAATACCTAACCCACAGACAAACCATCCCACATTGCAAAATTTAACTAAAATTAAGTGAAATTGATTTTGTGGGCATCTGAAGCAGTTGAGGTGACAATGAATCTCGTTCCCTGCCTGCATTAGTATCGAAGATATATGAATTTACTCCTATTACCTATAAAGACAATGAAATTATAATGATGGTGGGAGATAAAACATTTTCTTTTAATCCCACCTCTCATTATTATGAGGTAGAATCATATTTATTCCTCCACTTTATCTATACTTTTCTACAGTGTATGCACATCTATTCTGTTATTTTTAGCTCTTTGGTGTAGACTTTCTTCTTAGAAACTCACACAATTGTGAAGGTAGTAATGGGTGTCCTTGAACTGATTTCATTATTTTCTAAAGCCGAACAGAAATTGTACATTTCTCACAATAGAGCTCGTCTTTCGTATTCATCAGAATCTAATGATGAATGAAATGAAAGGGCAAAGTAATAATTAATAAATACTGTTAATCACAATGTTCAAACATGGAGTTCTGTTAGGATTTTTATTTTTAGGAACAGTGAATCACTCATTTTATTGTAGAAGTACTTATAAAATCTAGCAAATTTAAGGGAACTCAGGGTGGAGCCTGGGTTTCAGCAAGAACTCAAGGAATTTAGAAGGTACTTTAGCAAGGGAAGGGCAATCTAGAGTCCAGGCAGCCTCAGAGAGGCTCCTTATTATTGCTGACTCTAAGCCGGGAGCTTTTCACAACTCAATGTGTTACTCTTCTATTGCTGCTATGATAAATTACTATAAACATATTGGTTTAAAACGATGTGGATTTATTATCTTACAATTTTGTAGATCAGAGGTCCTTTCTTTGGCTTATTGCCCCTTTTCTCAATCTTCAAAGCCAGCAGTGTAGGGCTGATTTCTTCTCATGCTGATTAGCAAATTAATTCCATCTGCAGACTTCATTACCTTTTGCTGTGTAACAACATAGTCACAGGTTCTGGGGACCAGGATGTGGATATTTTGGGGAAGCCATTATTCTGTCTGTTACAACCACCACTTCTGTTGCTCAGTAGATCAGAATACTGTTTTCCAGTATCTTTTCAGTTCTACTTAAGCCCTTGATTTATGTTCCATCCAACTCACTTCCAATGTGTGAGAATCTGATTAGTTCAGTTTCTTATTATTTGTACAGATCTTTGGTACCTGGTTCCTGTCAAGCCATTGACTCAGAAGTTAGCTGCTTTGTAGGTCTGATGTAGGCCCTGACACAGTTAGGGGCCAGGGCCATACCTTAGAGTCTTGCCAGCTATGCGTGTGGGAGCTCCTAGGGCTTCATCAGGGACCGCCAAAGGGAAAACTTCCCTCAGAAAGATGGCCATGGATATGGCAAAAGTCTTGATTGCTTATCTGGGACAAGTTACATGGAAGGGAAGTAAATGTACAGGTATTGGGAGCAAGGGTTGTCAAAATTTATATATTTAAGATTTCATATGCAGAAATTTGACTGTCTCTTTAGAGAACTTACTCTTGAGCTGCCATTCTTTCTCCCAGGAGAGGGGAAAAAATTAATCTCACCACTTGAAAGTCAGTCTTTTTCAGTTCAAAACAAGTCTTCCATGGTCAATTAAGGATTTAGTAAATTTCGAGTTCCAGCTTTCAGTGTTCCCTGGTGTTCTTGACTTTGCTTCTTGGTGAGTGAGTACAAGGAGAAATTTATGGGACAAGATGTCTAGTGTATTTGCGGTCTTTTGTTCTCTTGACATAGACACTGAACTTGATTTCTAATTACAACTTGACCAGTCTCCTCAACCTGCTTGGAGCCCCTCAATTTGGGTGGTTCTTTTCCATCATCCTTCAGCTGGACCTCTGTTTCCCACTGTCCATTCCTCAACCTCTACATTGGGATTCCCTTGATCTTGCACTGAAGCTATCTCCTAGCAGACATACTGGTCCTCAATTCTCAGTTCCTTTCTTACTTATCTCCAAGGGCTTTCCTCTGTGCCCGTGGTCTGCTGAAACAGGCATAGAGTGGCGTTGCAGACTCACTTTACCTAAATGTGCCACATTACCATTTACCTTCTGCTGCTCTGAAGAGTGGTTTTCTCTTTTATAATGACATGGAATTCACATGTCCTTTAGATATTCCAAAACCTGAATGCTATTGCTCTCACTAGTACAATAGTTAATTAAATGTATTTTTTAGATTTCTTAAAGTGAATACATAATATACGTGAAACACCTAAAATGGTATATAGTAGCTGCCTAAAAGTGATTGTTAACAATAATCTTCTAGGTCATCCAAAACTTGGAAGCATATTTTGTTTTCAGTATCTCTGGGTTATCTGTATTATTCCATGGAATCATTCCATGGCCTAATACTCTGGTTTCCAAAACATTTCTGTAGGAATTTTGTTAAGCAATTGTATCAATGAGTGGTATCACTTTTTAGATAGTACATTTGAAGTTATTTTTAAATGTATTATTTTGAAGATTATCTCGGAACTATGGACTTAATTAGAGACAAGAGACTTAGAACATAGATTGTGCTAACATAGATAATTAACATAATTAACAGATTATGTTAATCAGAGGAAAGAAACTGACAACATAGATGATTAGGTAGAGAAACCACAATCCAACTTGGTCTTTGAATGTTACAGTGAAAGAATATGAAAGCCACTCAAGATTCTAAGAAAGAAAGAATGTACAGTCAACAAGTATTCTTTCTGTCAAGACTTGTGTCAGGGTGGCAGGAGAACTTGACCTGTAGCAAAACTAAAATATATTAGCTTATCAGTTAGGAGGAAAAATATCCTGCCTTGAAGTCTCTTTCTATGCTGCATTCTTTCTAGTAGGAAAAATGAAGGCCAATATTGCACAGCATGTGAGAAGTTGACATGATTTGAATGGAGCCCTGTCTAGTGCCAAAAACTCATATTATTTCCACCATGCTGTTTTTCCTTCGGGAATAAAATTGGATGAAATGACAAAGCATATAATTATTTACAAGAAAAAAAAACTAGGAAGAGGAAAAGGCACTCTAGGCTGTGTTTTAAATATTAATATATTAATGTACTAAATATTGTAGAAATGTGGCTTATTTTAGTGGTGAAAAGAGTTAGAAATATATGTAAATTATGAAAATACATCATGCAGTCTTAAAAACCCATGTGAAACTTTCTACTTTGGAAATTATTTACTGAACATCTATCAGGAGACCTTTTGAAAGCTTTTGCAGTAGCTCTTACAGTAACAAAGAATATTGTATTCTTTAGAACCAGAGCAAGAGCAAGTTCTTTCAGTGGGTAGTTCTATCATTTTATTTTATTTTTATTACCAAAGAAAACATTTCAGTTGTAGTTTTATAAAATAATACAGCTGGATATTTACACCGGGGCTTTAGACTTAAGCTTCCTTGACTTAATTTATTTAAAATTTATTTCTGAGTTATATCTTGGTTTTATTTCTTAACTATTTAAAAATCATCCTAAAAATTTGAGAGAATATTATTTATATGTTGAGAAAATATGTGTATACTTTGAAATAAATTCCTTCTTCTGATTTATAATCTATCCATTCTTTAAAGTACCTAGTGATATATGTGGCATCTATAGGTAATGTCACTTATTACTATAGGTAATAAGTGACATTACCTTTAGCATATAATTTGAAGTGAAGATTGTATATCTGAACTAATCTCCACCAACTATGAAGCATATTATATTTTTGATTCCACAGGAAGGAGGTTAGACTTCATAGAGAAATAAACGAGCTATTAATGGTACAAAGCACCACTGCATTTCACACCAATTAGAGCTCTATTGGTTTTACTGCAAAGAACTAAATATCCCAGATCAATTAAAGTGATGTTGAGGTTTATCTATTTGTACCCCACATCAATTAATCTATGTTCCTGAATCTCATCTTAGACTGAAATGAAAGAGAAGGATTTGTGTTGGATGAAGTTCTTCATGGATGACCTAGGACTTTAAAACAGAACTCGATAAACTGCCTCTCGGCAAAAACCAGAAGCAATCGAGTGATATGTAGGAATCCTGGATGAAACCAAATGCAGAGATTTAATATATCACAAAATTAATGCACCTTGAGTAGTTTGAGAACTTACAAGGTTAAAATTCAAATGCGTATGGGCAGAACCTCATAGTTTGAATCCCTCAATTGATTTTAGGAGTAACAGTTTCATTTAAATATTTTAAAATACTAATTTTAATCACTTTAAAAATTATAAGTCCATGTAAAACTAATAAGCTGTGTACTAAATGTTAGCAGATGTGCCAGTGCCCATTTGAAGCCAGCATTCACCAGTAGCATCCGTGCTCCGCTTGGACTAGGCCAGAGAACCTGTTGGTAGTAACGCAGAATGCTGGAGTTGTGCCAGAGAAGAGCAGGGTTGAACTGGTTCCCGTGTGTGCCTGGATTCACTTCTCATAAGACAGTAAAAACCTGCCAGGTCCTGGCTTTCAAAGATGGTTTAGTCATGCATGTGCACCCCATCTGTTGGATGCATAAGGGATTTCCTTCGCAGCTCAGCCCTCCAGCCACAAACACTGCCACTGTTTCTCCCCTCTCCCTCCCCCTTTCTTTAATTCGTTATTTCCTTCTGGGAGTGTGTATGGGTTGTGTAAGCCAGGTGCAGCTCATGCCGCTCTAGGGAAATCCCTCTATAGACACTGAGGAGAGCCACAAAGGTAGCCAAATTTTTCTTTTGCTACCTAGCTTAATTTCAGGATAGTCTGATTAAGTGGTTAAAAGAAATGTTTAGTTTGATAATACAAAAATGAATATATCGTCACAGTTCCAACCAAAACTTTAATGTAGGCATCAGTGACCTTGAACTCTTCTCTGTGGGAACTGTCTCTGCATCTCCCTGTCTTACCTAGATGAAACTTAAGTTAATCTCTCTCCCTCCCTCCTTCCCTCCCTCTCTCCATAAGGTTTAGCAGCATACATGTTAGCCTCTGTGCTTACAGAGAAGGAAAATAGTGGGAAGTCTCCCTCAGTACATTCTCTAAGTAGGAGCATAACCCCTCCTCCTACCTTTGTTCTCCACACTCCTCCTCCAAGTTGGACATCCTGTGTTCCAGTTTTCCTTCTGTTATGTAGGTTGGCCTTCCTTTTTTAAAAAATGCTGATGACAGTTAATACCAAGTTTTGAGGTTGGTAGGGTGCAGCTTCAAACCTTAAAACTGGACAAACAAACCATTGTGGTGCAAGGATGTTTTATAACCTGTTAGGATAACCTGTGTTTTGGCCAGCCGGTAATCTTATAGCGCGTGTGTGTGTGTGTGTGTGTGTGTGTGTGTGTGTGTGTGTATGTGTGTATTTTTTTTTTTTTTCCTGATGTACGTCTGTTTTGGCCAGCTGGTGTGTGTGTGTGTGTATTTTTTTTTTTTTTTTCCTGATGTACCTCTGTTTTGGCCAGCCGGTAATCTTATAGCCTGTGTGTGTGTGTGTGTGTGTGTGTGTGTGTGTGTGTATTTTTTTTTTTTTCCTGATGTACCCAGACTCCAAAATGATCAAGACAAAGAAAGGAAAAGAGTGGTCTTTCTAATCAGGTGTTTGTAGTTTTAAATACATTCTAATGGAAACTTAAAAGCCACGTAAGCAATTATTCTTAATTTTGTTTTTCTTTCACACAGATTTATGAGAAATATCAAGATTTGTATACTGTGGAACCAAATAATGCACGTCAGCTGGTGGAAATTGCAGCCAGGGATATTGAGAAACTTCTAAGCAACAGATCTAAAGCCCTAGTTGTGAGTTTAAATCAGATCTGCTCATTTTATTGTTTTCTGTTACTTATATATTATTCATTTTTCATGATTTATTTGGAGGGTTTTATTGGTGTGCTGTCTTTATCTTAGTAACTGTGTTCATCTAATATGTTCATAAAAGATGAGATATCATGGTTTCATTGTGAACCCAAAATAATGAGTTAGGTTATTTCTAATTATTAGTTTATTTTATATCACTATTATCTTTTCATAATATATATTTAAATGATACATATTAATCCATATGTACATCATGATACTTAAGAAAATGAACATGTTTAAATCTATCATATAACATAAAACTCACAAATATTACCAGTACCTTTAAAGCATGGTGCTGTCCAGTCCCATCGTCCTGCCTCTCTGCCAGAGGTGGCCATTATGTTACATACTACATTAATTCTTATTTATTTTTTATTTTTTGAAAATAGTTGTACCCTCACAGAAATGCTATGCTAAATAAGATGTTTTTAGTTTTCAGCTTTACTACAGTCACATCATACGGTAGGTAGTCTTCATCTGCTTGCTTTTTGCCATCAACATGATGTTAGTATGATTTATCTGTATGTTTGCACTTAGGTTAAATTAATTTTATTCCCAGTTAAATACTACTTAATGAGGATATATCTCAATTTATTCATTTATTCTGTGTTGGCAAATTATTATTTGGATTGTTTCCAGATGGACACCATGAATAGTGCTGCTGAATTGTCTTGAACAAGTGTCCTGGTACACACGTGCAAGAATGTCTGTAGGATGAATACAGGATAGGAGAATTGCTAGACTGTAGGTTATTCACAAAATCAGTTTTACAAAAGTATGACAATTGTTTTCCATAATAATTGTATGAATTTAGATCTCTGCTAACCATATACGAGTCTCCATAGGTCCAAATTCTGGGAAACATGTGGGAATGTCAGACTTCTTAATTATAGGAGATGAAATGGGCATAAAGTGGTGCCTCTGTGTATTACTAATGAGGAAGACATCTTGCTGTATCTTCACATACCATTCTCGTTTCCTCTTCAGCGAATTTTTTTTTGCACATTTTAGTTTTTCATTCATTTTAGATTATGTATTCTTGATGGTAGTTCAGTTAGTTATGTATGATGCATATATATCTTTTTCCAGTTTGTGCCTTGTCCATTGTCTGTGTCCTGGTTTTGATGAGATAAGGTCTTAATTTTAATGTAGTGAAAGTCAACTTTTCTTTTAATTATTAGTATTTTGGGGTGTTTTGTTTAAGAAATACTTCCTTACCCTGAGGGTTACATACATAATTTTTAAATATATTTTATTCTACATGATTCTGAGTTTTGTCTTTCACATTTATGTACTTAGTCCACTTGCGAGTGATATTAGCATATACTTTTCAATCAGTATATGCAATTCAAATTAATTATTTTGCAAATGGTTTTCCCAGGGTATTTCTTAAACAGTTTGCCTTCCTCCAGTGAGCTCTGATTGTCAAGGTAGCTATCTGGTAGTCCGAGTCCCTCACTAAGTTCTTCTTCGGAAAGATCTTGAGTATTCTCTAACATTCACCGTTCATCTAAATTATCCAGGAAAATCTCTACTGGGATTTTGATTGGGATTTATTGACTTAGACCAAATTGAGAAGAATTGATAATCTTTATTATATTTTGTCTATTTGTAAACAGGATCTTCCATTTAGCGATTTTTTTATGTCATTCAATAAGCTTTTAAGATTTTTTCATAAGTTCTTATACATCTTTTGTTGGATATAATGCTGGAGTGTCAGTTTAGTTCTTTTTATTCTGTAGATCTCAACACTATTATGGGTGTTTGTCCCAAGACAACTCTAAATTTCATATTTATTTAACACAGTTCATATATCTGGACCCTCAGGCATTTTCTTTGCTTTCTTAGTCACTTATAAATCTTTATATTTTTCTTAAAGTATCCTAGGTCTTGTTGTAATGTATCAGGAATTTCCATTCAAATATTTGGTATGCCATATTGCTAGAAGTTGAACATTTAAATTTTAAAAAATTAATAATTGAGTAATCCATAGTAAGATAAACTGTCATTAATGGAAAATTCAAAGCATTATTATCTTCAAGTTTGGGGATGTGAATACTATTTTTAAACATTATGAGATGTAAATGTCTGCAATAAAAACTTAAAGTACTTTCTATTAAAGTGATTAATATTCTGGTAACATCTGAAAATGATTTTATTAACTTTGATTTTATCAGCTTACATTTTTCCTCTGGATGTAGGAAGCAGGTAATCTAGAGATCAAAGTTTCTATAAAAAGGCTGCAGAATGAAATAGTGTATATTTTACCTTAATTGGATTAAAATAGGAGGCTATTGAGACTTCTTTCTTATTTATCATTTGATATTGAAGCTTGAAACACCTGGTGCATTATTTGAGTCCTGTGGGGGATCGGAGAAGCTCTTAAATGCATCATGGCAGAATACAGAAGACACAATAGTTAATTAAATGAAGAATTAGTTAGATTTTATTTCAGCAAGTAAGACTCATGTTTGTTTTCAAACTAAATTCTTTGCTTCTTTGATTCTAGAAAAATAGAAAACACATTATTTATAATAGGAATATTTTGAGGCTAATTGAAAAGCAGGTGCTACATTATATTGTAAGTGAATGCACAATGGCATTATTAATTTACTTCTATTTTTGTTATGGGCTTATACTCAGAAAGACATCTGGATTAAAAAAGCTTTAATTTATCTGGGTGGGATACTAATGCAATTTTATAGGTAAATATAGTGGAAAAAATCATGAATATACAAATCTAAGGTAGATGATAAAATTTAATACCAGTTAGACTTTATTGAGTGCTTACTAAGTAGCATCATCTAATTATTTCTCACAATAATACAGTGGTGT
>VSMD01051355.1:0-28598 GCA_008750895.1 Mirza zaza
GTATATGTATACCATGGAGTACTATTCAGTTCTAAGAAACAACGGTGATATAGCACATCTTATATTTTCCTGGTTAGAGCTGGAACCCATACTACTAAGTGAAGTATCCCAAGAATGGAAAAACAAGCACCACATATACTCACCAGCAAACTGGTATTAACTGAGTAGCACCTAAGTGGACACATAGGTACTACAGTAATAGGATATTGGGCAGGTGGGAGGGGGGAGGGGGGCAGGTATATACATACATAATGAGTGAGATGTGCACCATCTGGGGGATGGTCATGCTGGAAACTCAGACTTGGGGGGGAGGGGGGGAAAGGGCATTTATTGAAACTTTAAAATCTGTACCCCCATAATATGCCGAAATAAAAAAAAATTAAAAAAAATAAGATAATGGAGGAATAGACTACAATTTATCTATACAAAAGACACTATTGATCAATAAAAAGGAACAAACTACTGGTACACTCCACATGGATAACACATTCTGCTGAGTAAAAGAAGCCTAATACAAAAGAATTCATACTGTATAATTTTATTTCTATGAAGGTCTGGAATAGGCAAGTCTAATCTATGGTAGGAAATAAAAACCAGAAAAGTGATTTCCTCGTGGAGAAATAGGGAGGAGATTGACAGGGAATGAGCAAAAGAAAACTTTTGGTAATGTTCTATATCTTTTTTTTTTTTTGAAACAGGGTCTTGCTCTGTCTCCCTGGCTAAAATGCAGTGGTGTCATCATAGCTCACAGCAACTCAAACTTCTGGCTCAAGTGATCCTCCTGCCTCAGCCTCCCAAGTAGCTAGGACTACAGGTGCAAGCCACTACACACCCTGCTAATTTTTCTATTTTTTTTTGGTAGAGATGTAGTCTCACTCTTGCTCAGGCTGCTCTCGAACTCCTGAGCTCAAGTGATCCTCCCACCTTGGCCTCCCATAGTGCTAGGATTACAGGTTTGAGCCACTGTGCCTCACCATGTTCTATATTTTGGTAGAGGTTTGGATTTCACAGGTATATGCCATTGTCAAAACCCAGCAAATGTACACTTAAGATCTTTGCAGTTCCTTATAATGTACATTTTATATGGAAAGGAAAACTGAAACCAAATATTGAAATCTAGTTGATATTATGCATGCTGAAGTATTTAGGGAGAACTGGAAAGATGCCTGCAATTTACTTTCAAATACATTTTAAAAATTAGGACAGAATGATAGATGGATAGAGGGATAATAGAGGGAGAGAGTAATAATGTTGAGAGAATCTAGGTGGGTGTTTATTATAAAATTTTTTTTGACTTTGCTGCATGCTTAAAATTATTTTTATAATAAAATGTTGGAGAAATGAATGTCATAATGAAGTCTCTCTCAAGAATTATTGAGTCCTTGAAATAAACCATTTTTAAACATTTAATGTCAAAGATGATGTTTAATTGTCAAAGATTATTGGTCTGTCCTATCAAACCCTGCCATCTGTAGATGCCATAATCTATACTTAATAAATAAGAAATAAGTGACAAGCCGGGCGTGGTGGCTCACACCTGTAATCCTAGCACTCTGGGAGGCTGAGGCGGGCGGATTGCTCGAGCTCAGGAGTTCGAAACCAGCCTGAGCAAGAGCGAGACCCCGTCTCTACTATAAATAGAAAGAAATTAATTGGCCAACTAATATACATAGAAAAGATCAGCCGGGCATGGTGGCGCATGCCTGTAGTCCCAGCTACTTGGGAGGCTGAGGCAGTAGGATTGCTTGAGCCCAGGAGTTTGAGGTTGCTGTGAGCTAGGCTGATGCCACAGCACTCACTCTAGCCTGGGCAACAGAGTGAGACTCTGTCTCAAAAAAAAATAAATAAAAAAAAAAGAAAAAAGAAATAAGTGACAGACAAAACCACAAATCAACCAATCAAAAATATCAATATCTTGTTCCTGTCCCCCAAATTCTGATCAGAGATCTGGGGTTTGTCTGGGAATCAGGAATTTTAAAACTTCCCTAGGTGATCTCAAAGTGCAGCCAGGGTTGAGAACCACTGCTCAAAGGCCAATGTTTTGGTTTAGCCACAGGACCCAACATAGTCCCTGGAACCTAGCAGGTGCTCAAAAAACACAATAAATTTTAGTTGAGGCCGGGCTCGGTGGCTCAAGCCTGTAATCCTAGCTCTCTGGGAGGCCGAGGTGGGCGGATCGTTTGAGCTCAGGAGTTCGAGACCAGCCTGAGCAAGAGTGAGACCCCATCTCTACTATAAATAGAAAGAAATTAATTGGCCAACTAATATATATAGAAAAAAAAATTAGCCGGGCATGGTGGCGCATGCCTGTAGTCCCATCTACTTGGGAGGCTGAGGCAGCAGGATTGCTTGAGCCCAGGAGTTTGAGGTTGCTGTGAGCTAGGTTGACGCCATGGCACTCACTCTAGCCTGGGCAACAAAGTGAGACTCTGTCTCAAAAAAAAAAAAAAAAAAAAAAAAATTTTAGTTGAATGAATAGTTGAACAATTCAAGGAGAAGATGGATATAAATGTCACAGGCAATGTGTAGATTTTGGCCATTAATAATAATGGTGCTAACAATATAAAAAATGATAAAATAGACATCACTAGAGTGAAGGACTGGCTGTCAGTGTAGGCACTTATGGGACCATTTCCGGACTCTTCCAAGAATAAAATACAAATAAATTTAAATCCAGTTAGATTTACATTTCAGGTAAACAATGAATAAGATTTTAGTATAAGTACGTCCCAAATACTGTCCTGTCCAAATGTGTGTCCTGTCCAAATGTGTGTCCTGTATTTGTATTTGTTAAATTTGGCAACCCTATGACTGCTATTCGACAATGTCCTGGAAGTCCTAACCAGAGCAATTAGGCAGGAAAAATATATAAAAAGTATCAAAATTGGAAAGGAAGGATAAAACTATTTGCAGATGACATGATTTCATGTATAGAAAATGCCAAAGGATGTCCAACAAAATTACTAGAGCTAATAAACAAATTCAGCAAAGTCGTAGGGTACAAGATCAACCCACAAGAATCAGTTGTGTTTCCATACACTAGCAATGAACAATCTGAAAAGGAAATTAAGAAAACAAATTCACTTACAATAGCATCCAAAAGATAAAATACCTGGGAGTAAATTTAACCTAGGAACTAAAGACTTAATTACACACTGAAAACTACAAAAGATTGTTGAAAGAAATTAAAGAAGATCTAAATAAAAGGAAAGAAATTCCATGATTTCATGTTCATGGATTCCAGAAACAAACCCAGAATATCTACGGCCAGTTGATTTTTGACAAGGGTGTCAAAACCATTCAAAGGGGAAAGAATAGACTCTTTGGCTAATGATGCTGGTACAACTGTATAACCACATACAAAAGAATGGAGTGGGATCCCACTCTGTGTACAAAAATGAACTCAGAATGGGTCAACAATTCAAACATAAAAGCTAAAAACTATAAAACTATAAGAAGAAAGCTCAGGAGTACGACTTTATGACCTTAGGTTTGGCAACAGATTTTTAAATTTGACACCAAAAGTAGGAGCAGCAACAACAAAAACGAAAGTAGATGTAGTAGACTTCATAAAAATTAAAATTAGACTAAATTAGACTTTATTTAGTCTAAATTATTAGACTAAATAAAAATTAATAACTTTTGTGCATCAAAGGATATTATCAACAAGGTGCAAAGAAATTACAAAATGGGAGAAAATATTTGCAAATTATCTATCTGATGAAAGTTTAATATTCTGAATATATAAGGAACTCTTAAAACTCAACAACAAAAAGGCAAACAACTGAATTTTAAAAATGGGCATTTGAATAGACAGTTCTACAAAGAATAGATACAAATGGCTAAAAAACACATGAAAACATGTTCAACATGATCAGTCACTACAGAAATCCAAATCAAAACCACAGTGAGATACTACCACACCCACCAAGATGGCTATAATTAAAATACTTTCAGAAAATAACAGTGGTGTTGAGCATACAGAGAAACTGGAACATTGTACATTGCTGGTAGGAGTGTAAAATGGTGCAGCCACTATGGAAAACAATTTGGTGCTTCCTCAAAAAGTTAACAGAATTACTATATGACCTAGCAATTCCACTCCTAGTTAGGTATCTCAAAGAATTAAAAACAGAGACTCAAACATACTTGTATGCGAATGTTCATAGCAACATTAATCACAGCAAATGTCCAACACCAGAAGAATGGATAAACAAAATGTGGTATATCCATACAATGGAATATTATTCAGCCATAAAAAAGAATGAAATTCTGATACATGCTACAACCTTGAGGACGTTATGCTAAATGACATTGAGCTTAGCTAGACACAAAAGGACAAATATTGTATGATTCCACTTTTATGAGTTACCTAGAATAGGCAAATTCATAGAAACAAAAAGTAGATTAGAAGTTACTAGGAGCTGGAGATAGGGGAAGTTATTGTTTAATGGTTACAGATCTTCTGTATGGGGTGATGAGATAGTTTTAGAAATTGTAGTGATAGTTCCACAGTTACAATTTTGTGGATGTAGTTAATGCTACTGAATTGTACACTCAATTTTGTGTGTAAATATACTGGCAAATTTTGTGTGAAATATACTTTACCACCCCCCGAAACAAAATAGATAAGTAAATAAGAAAGGAAAGAAGGGCCGGGCGCAGTGGCTCACGCCTGTAATCCTAGCACTCTGGGAGGCCAAGGTGGGAGGATTGCTCAAGGTCAGGAGTTCGAAACCAGCCTGAGCAAGAGTGAGACCCCATCTCCACTATAAATAGAAAGAAATTAATTGGCCAGCTAATATATATAGAAAAAATGAGCCGGGCATGGTGGCACATGCCTGTAGTCCCAGCTACTTGGGAGGCTGAGGCAGCAGGATTGCTTGAGCCCAGGAGTTTGAGGTTGCTGTGAGCTAGGCTGACGCCACAGCACTCACTCTAGCCTGGGCAACAAAGTGAAACTCTGTTTCAAAAAAAAAAAGGAAAGAAGTACTCATACTACAATACTATTAGGTGAAAATATGGTCCAACACCCAACCACAGTGCCTGACAACCCTTTTCTGGGTGCTCAGGGGCTGCTGGGAAACAGGACTTCCCAGGCGCTCTTTGCTAATTTGGTGACATATGGGTTCATTCCCTTATTAGGTAGCTATTATGGATTAGATGAGGTCCTGGCCTCAGGTTCGACAAAATCTGGCTAGGAGGGGAGATGGAAACAGGTCAGATTCACAAACTATAATGATGTGCAATGTTGAACATGGCAGTCTGTACTAAGTGGAAGATGTAATTAAATGTGTCTGGAGGAGAGACAGCATTTGAATGGTGAAGAGGAGGAGGAAGCATTCCTAAGAGGGAAAAGGTCTCTTAGGGTCAACAACACCCAGAACAAAGGGAAGGAGATAATTGGTGAGGAATTTCAGCCATATCCATCCTGTAGGCAGCAGTGAACTATTGTAGCAAGTTTTATAACCTGGGGTGACCTTCATGGGCTCTGGGCCTGAAATTGTGCATAAAATTGTGTATGTAGGTGGGCAGTGTCTCCAGCTGCCATCAAATTCTCAGAGGAGTCTGTGTCCCTGAGGAGGTTAAGAAGTTATTGCAGCTCAGACGCTACTGTTGGTCTTTCTCAGCCCCCAGGGTTCCAGCCAGGCCCGACTCTTCTCCACTCCCCAGCACAGGCTGGTTCCAGGTCGTGTTTGCTCCCTGGGCCTCCTGTTCTCCACCTGCCTCTATCACACGCTCCGCACCCAGGGCTTCCAGGAGCCGTCCCCAGCAGCCCTTACCCCCTGTGCCACCTCCGAGTTAGGCATCGGTCATCTGGCTCCCATGTTGGAGTCTGTGGTTCTCTGCAAAAAGAGCCACACCAACTGCTCCCCCTCCTAGCTGCCGACAGTCTTGTTCCACCCCTTCCCTCTCCTGAAGCAGCTCTCAAATGTCACCGATGAGTGATGAGCAATGTCCCAGGTGCCAAATCCGAAGTCACCGCAGGGTACCTCCTCCTCCTCATTTTCTGAAAAGTTCCTTCTCTTAACTTCCCTGACACTGACTGCGCCTATATATCTGGAATCTCCTACTAGTGCTTCTAACACCACTGCTTTTCTGTTTCTCTTTCTAGCTTGTCTGTGTTTTTCCTTACCTTTAAAATGGTGAGGTTTTAAAAATAGGTAATGCATGCACATGGGAAAAAAGTCAAACAGAACAAAAGAGCATATAGGGAAAATTAGTTCTTCTTCCACCGATCTTCCCCCAAATCTCTGCCCAGGGGAGGGTGACTGTTGTTACCATGCTTTGAAGTCCTCCCAGAACTGCACTCTTCCAATGCAGTAGCATGTGACTATTGAGCACTTGAAATGTGACTAGTTTGAATGGAGATGTGTTAAGTATAAAATGCATACCAGATTTCAAAGACTTAGTACCAAATATATATATAATATATTTTATTAATAATTTTAAAATATCTACTAAGTGTTAAAATGATGATATTTTGGCTATATTGAGTTAAATACTATATATAACATTAATTTTACCTTTTAAAAATCTTTTATTGGGGATATTAGAAATTTTTGAATTATATGTATGACTTACTATTGCAGCTTATAATTTAACTGGACAGCACTGTTTTAGAGCCAGATCTTTGCATTTATAAGCATATATGTATGTATTCATTAAAAAACACAACACACAAATAGTATAGTACACAGACTTTTGTAAATTTCTTTTTGCACTCAATCATCCATCGTACAGATTGTATCATACTAGGCTATCTAAGCCAGCCTCATTCTTTTTAACGTCTGCATAACATTCCATTAGGTGATTATACTGCATTTATGTAGCCAGCCCTCTTTTGCGACCAAAACACATTGCTTCAGTTAGTATCTTTGAACCTACATCAAAGGGCATACAGACAAGGATATCTGTAGCATGAATTCTTAAAATGTTAACAAGTGGGTATTCTTGGAATACTGTTGAAAGCGTTGGCTTTTCTCATTGTGTCCTGCAGGGCCCATGCCAGTGCATTGTGGATTATTTGTTGAACTGAAATCTCAGACTTGGAGAAGTTCCGAGCTGGAAAGGTCCTCAGGGTTTGTAAGGCCCTCTGCATTTGTTTCCCAAACATGTTCTGAGCTCCTGTGGGTCTATGCCGGGCATGTGCTGGGCACAGGGGGTTCACAGATGAACAGATGGGGTCTCTGCCTTTGAGGAGTTCACAGTAGAATCAGGAGACAGGCATGCAAACAAATGAGTACAATCTGCAGGTGCTTTAATGATAGTATGTGTGAAACGTAGTAGGAGCATTTTGCATACAATGCCACCAAAGCCCATGTGCCAGAGTGACTACTGTGTGGTCACTGGTGAGGATCTCGCTCTCCCTTTATAGCCTAAACTTTTTGAAAATCGGGTTCTATCTGATCTGTTTTACCTCTTTCTTTTTTTTGAGACAGAGTCTCGCTCTGATGTCCTGGGCTAGAGTGCAGTGGTGTTATCACAGCTCACAGCAACCTCAAACTCCTGGGCTCAAGCAATCCTCCTGCCTTAGCCTCTCTGAGTAGCTGGGACTATAGGCATGTGCCACCATGCCTAGTGAATTTTGCTATTTATAGTAGAGACGGGGTCTTGCTTTTGCTCAGGCTGGTCTCGAACTCCTGAGCTCAAGCAATCCTCCCGCCTTGGCCTCCCAGAGTGCTAGGATTACAGGCGTGAGCCACCGCGCCCGGCCTGATCTGTTTTGCATCTTTCATAAGCCTGAGCTCCTTTCCCGTGCAGTCAATACATAGTAGTCATGGTGGTGTAACAGGCACTGAGATGCACATTTTCATACCTGATCTCATTTAAATGTGCCAACCACCCTGTGAGGTAAGTTGTGACCACCCGAATCAGTGTGCACCCCCCCTCTGCCAACCCCTGAGCTCTACTGCCTCCCCTCAAATCCTGCATCTGCCCCACTTATCTGGACCCTGGTCAGCAGTGCTGCCTGATGTGGCATGACCAAGAGGCCGGCCGAGCGCCTGGCTAGGCAGCACCCCAGGGGGTGACGGGTTTGTCCTTGGGATCCAGGCTCAGATGCCAATTCTACCACTATTAACTGTGACCTTGAGCAACCTCATCTGTAGAATGGGCATAGGACAGTCCCTACCTCAGAGACCTTGAGGGTGAGGGTCATAGAAGATAAAGTGCATATAGTGCTTAGAATGGTGGCTGGCCCACAGTGACCTCCATGGCGAGGCCATGTCTGTAGAGTCATAGGATTGGACCCTGGGATCTACAAGCACTGCTTTTGTTATATTGTCTATATTTTATAAGCTCTTGTCTTCCAAACACATCTTAGTCAAACTAAATTTAGTCAGATTTTAGACTGGCTAAATTATTAGGTGTGAATATACCCATCCTTTCCTCCCCTCCCACCTGCACGACAGATGATGAATGTTACTACTATATGTGCACATAAGAGTTGCTCAGTTAGTACCAATTTGATGGTGAGTAGATGTGGTGCTTGTTTTTCCATTCTTGCGATACTTCACTTCGTAGAATGGGTTATAGCTCCATCCAGGATAATATAAGAGGTGCTAGATCATCATTATGTTTTGTGGCTGAGTAGAACTCCATGGTATACATATACCACATTTTATTAATCCACTCATGTATTGATGGGCCCTTGAGTTGTTTCCACATCTTTGCAATTGTGAATTGTGCTGCTATAAACATTCTAGTGGAGATGTCTTTTTTATATAATGTCTTTTTTTCCTTAGGGTAAATGATGCCCAGTAGTGGGATTGCTGGATCAAACAGTAGTTCTACTTTTAGTTCTTTGAGATATCTCTACATTACTTTTCACAGAGGTTGTACTAGTTTGCAGTCCCACCAGCAGTGTATGAGTGTTCCTATCTCTCTACGTCCATGTCAACATTTGTTGTTTTGGGACTTTTTGTAAAAGCCATTCTCTCTGGAGTTAAGTGATATCTCATTGTGGTTTTGATTTGCATTTCCCTGATGATTAGAGATGTTAAGCAATTTTTTTATATGTTGGCCATTATTCTGTCTTCTTTTGAAAAGTTTCTGTTCATGTCCTTTGCCCACTTCTGAATGGGGCTATTTGATTTTTTCTTGCTGATTTTCCTGAGTTCTCTATATAGTCTAGTTATCAGGCCCTTATTGGATGTATAGCATGCAAATATTTTCTCTCATTATCAGAGTATTTTTTTTACAATATAGTAATTATCTCTTGCCCCAGTCCTTTAAAAAAATTGTGGTAAAAAACACATAACATAAAATTTTCTATCTTACCCATTTTTAAGTGTACAGTTCAGTAACATTCAGTATATTCACATTGTTGTACAAGAGATCTCCAGAACTTTCTCATCTTGCAAAACTGAAACTCTGTACCCTTTAAACAACACCCCATATCCCCCTTCCCCAGTCCCTGGCATCCACCATCCTACTTTCTTTTTCTAAGAATCTGTCTACTCTAGCAACTTCACATAAATGCAATCATCCTTTTGTCCTTTTGCGACTGGCTTATTTCCCTTAGCATGATATCCTCGAGGTTCATCCATGTTGCAGCATGTGACAGGTCTTTTAGGAGGCTTTTGCAGGAGACTGAGCAAGAGCTGACAGGGACTTGGACTAGGGCTTAGCGATGGTGGTGTGAGAAGCACAGCTAGGGAGACGTGGAGTCACAGGACTTGAAGGTGGTGAGGTTGGGTGAGGCAGCGCTCCTGCCTCTGGACTTGGCCTTCAGAGGGGAGGCCAGTGGCACTCGGACCTGTGGGCTCCTTTGGAGAATGGGGATTGGGGGTGACCCAGGGGCTGAGCTGGGAGCAGAGGAAACCGAATAAAAACCTCTTCTCTCTCCTTGGTCCACAGGCTCGTGGAGGAGGAGTGGAGCCAGCAGCCACTCTGGCTTCTTCCCTTCCCCCTCTTGCCTGTGTCCTCCTAACAGAGCACAGACCTGGCAGGACCAGATGGATGGCCTTTGTGGCATCCCGGATGAAAGGCGGGAGGAGGTGCATGAGGGTTCTGTGCTCTGTCCCCATGCAGATACCACCAGGCTGGGCACTCCAGGGGTCCACACTGCTGTCTCTGGTCTCTTTCATCCTCTCCGGAATTGTAAAGCCCCTCCCACCTCGAGACCCCTTCCTGCTCCCCTCTCCTCCGAGAGTCTCCCTTCTGAGAGAGAAGCTGAAGTGGAGAGAACCCTGACCCCGACCTTCTCCAGCCTGGGGACGTGTCGCTCCTTTTCCAGCGACATTCACAGTCAACAGGAGCCTGGTGCCTGTTGAAGGCAGGCCCCACGCCAGACCTAGGACACTCAGCCCAGACACGAGCCCCACCCTCAGCAGGGCAGAGTGTGGTAGGTGTGGCCGCAGTGGCCCTTTGAACAGGGGTGGCCCTGGCGCAGGGAAGGGGGCGGGTAGCTCTGCTCGGTGCTGGGGCAGGGTGGGTTGTCCCGTCGGGCTGCAGAGGAGATGAGACTTTCTTGAGCTGTGTCTTGAAAGATTTGTATCAGGTTGATCAGTTTGTGGGAAAAGAAGTTCAAGGGATGGAGACAGACAAGGGAATTCCAGGCAGGAGGAACAACCTGAGCAAAGGCAGGGAGATGGGAAACACGCCGGTGTTCCCTGCTGCCAGTGGGGGTCTGCCCAGAGATCAGATCAGCGGGTCCCTGTCTGCAGGGACTTTGGCCGTAATCTCTCTGGCTATGGAAGGGATGGGGGTGGGGGAGGCGAGGAAATGCTGGCAGGGAAGCCATTTAGGGTGGTGGTCAGCTGGAGGTAGTTTAAAATTTTTTTTAAGCATTTATTTATTTATTTATTTTCGAGACAGGGTCTTGCTATGTTGCCCAGGCTGGTCTCAAACTCCTGGCCTCAACCCATCCTCCTGCCTCAGCCACTGGAGTAGCTGGGATTACAAGCGCAGGTCCCCAGGCCTGGCCTGGAGATAATTCTTAAGAAATTCCATATAGCACTTACTAGACACTCAATGCTGTTGCAGGAGCCCTACGAGTATTAATCTTTGTAATAGTCACAGTACCCCTAACTGGGGTCACCACCATGACCCCCATTTTCCAGATGGTCAAACACCAAGGAGCAGCTTGCCCAGAGTTGCACAGAAGCAGGGGTAGGGTTTGGACAGGGCCGTCTGGCTCCATATGGTCGTGCTTTCAACACGGATTTCCACTGCATCTCTTGGCCAGCTCTGGGTGGAAGTGTTAGGGGACAGGGCTGGAGGGGGGGAAGGAGGGAAAATGGCCAGGAGTTGGCCTCAGATGGGATGTAGGCAGCGGGTGAGGCTGGACCACAGCAGGTCCCCAGAGGCAGTGATACCATTCACTGAACTGTGGAACCAAGAAGGGGCCTTGCAGCCCTCAGTTTCCCTGTCTGTAAAATGGGGACAGGAACTCCTGCCTCCGTGGTAGAGAGAGCTGACGTGAAGGTCCTTTGTGCGTTCAAGGTGCTCTGTTAAGGAATGCAGCCTGCCCTGCTGCTGGCCCCGCCCACTGGTGCAAATGCCAGCTGTCCCCTTTGTCCCCTTCTTGGCTGCTTCTGGGGGATCTTGCCCTCTGGGAGTTTCTTTCTCTGTCATTTCCTGGCAGCGCTGGAACTGGCTTTGAAAACTGCCTGGCTCCTTAGCGGGAGAGAGGTAAAAGCAGTTCAAGGGATGCAGGCTGGGAGTATTCGGAAATGCAGATGGGCTGCACGAGCACCTTTTATTTTTGTTCAGAACATCTGAGTCTCCCCGTGGGGACTCCTCCACCCAGAGTAGCACCTCCCCCTGTCACAGAGAGGATGAGAGAGTACCTGGGGGCCTGCGGTGAGCTTGGGGCAGGCAAAAGCAAGGCTGTCATCCTCCCACCCCGCCCCTGCCAAGCCACCAAAAATAGAAGGGCCAAGGTATCAGCTCCAGGGAGGGGCTGGCTGGGGAAACCTTTGAAGCAGGAAACAGCCTGGGAGGGAAGGCGGCCAGAAGCAAGCGTGTTAATATTCACAGGGCAGCAGCAGCAGTTGCCCCTAGGTTTTCTGTTTCCCAGGCAGGCAGACGCCACCAGCCTGGCTCAGCAAGTCCCGGGCCAGGGAGGCGAGGCCTGGGCTTGGCTCATGACTTGCTGTGTGACGTTGGGCTACGCACCTCCCTCTCTGGGCCTCAGTTGTCTCATCTGTAGTAGGAGGGACTGTGACTAGGTCACCTCCTGGGTTCCGTCCAGCTGCCACATTCCAGGATTCACACCTTTGGCCACTGCCCCTGCCCAGTACTGCCACCTCACCCCACCCTCGGAGTGGGACTGGGGCCTGGCTGGGCTCTGGAAATGCTCCAAGACCACCTCTGCAGAGCAGCAGGGCTGCAAGGGTGGGTTTGCCCAGAGCCCCCTCTTCACACAAACCCTGTCTTCATGGGCAGGGGGGTGGCGACAGGACGTGGCAGGTAGTTAGCAATCAGGGCAGCTGGGCAGGACTGGTGCATTGGTGGGGGGCTGCTGTGCTGGCTGTTAACCCTTTAGTTCCCGGTGGGGGCAGGTCTGGGGGTGCTGGGGGAGGGGCCAGGGAGGCAGGAAAAGGAAACACGTGGGAGGCTCAGGGCAGGGCCTATTGATGAACCCATGTGGAAGTGCCTCACCGTTCTGACCACCCCTGTGACTGTATCGCCAGCCTGCTGTCCACGAGCCCTGTTTATGGGGAGGGAGGGACAGAGAAGGCTGCCGGGTCCCTGGGCGGGTTTCTGCTCATTCCCACCAT
The DNA here is from genome assembly GCA_008750895.1 of Mirza zaza. Lineage (NCBI taxonomy): Eukaryota > Metazoa > Chordata > Mammalia > Primates > Cheirogaleidae > Mirza > Mirza zaza. Next base: position 12,729 of record VSMD01051355.1, read on the forward strand.
CAGGAAAATTCCTTTCACTCCAGGTCACTGTTCTCACTCGGCCCAGCTGGGACCCCTGGCCTGCCACCCTGGGGAGCCCCTCCTTCCCCCGGGCTGGGGTATGATGAAGGGAGGCCCGGTCTCCTGACTCTTTTGCCCACAGTGTCCCCAGCTCCACTTATCCAGCGGCTGCCCTGGACCACAGGCCACAGGCCAGGTGGCCTCAGCTCCTGGGTCCTCTGCGGCTGCCTCCCTCGGCCCTCAGCCATCTCCCCTCCCTGCACAGGCCCAGTTGGCTCCCCGCCTCATGTCCCCCTCCATCCTCTAGGTCCCCTAGGCGAGATCCTTTCCCATCTCCTTCCTGCCTGGCCCATGGGGCTGAAGGTGGAGCTGGGGCTGGAGGGCGGGGGCTGAGGCGGGAGTCGCTGGGTTCTCGTGGGTGCAGGGCCCCTGCTCTGCCGCTGCCCCGACTTCCCTGTGCAGCAATTTCGGTTTCTATTTTGAACAGTTTGGGTTGGTTGCTCCTCTGCCTTCCTGCTGGGTGTTTATAGTGAGGAAAATAATTGGTAATATTTGCACAGATGTGCTGGCACTGCAGCTCATCACGGGCACCTTACCCAGGGGACCCTCCCTGCCCCCAGCCTGTCTCCGCCAGCCCGAGGGGGAGTAGCTGAAGCCCCTGCACCTCCCAGGGGCCTCAGGCAGCCAGGAGAAGGCAGCGCTGGGAAGGGAAGCGGGAGGCCTGAAGTGCCCCAGGCATGCCAGAGGCAGGCCTCAGCCCCAAGAGGGGGTGTCACTGCCGGTGCTCATGTTCAGGGGACTGATCAGGACAGGCTGGGACTCCACAGGATGGGCCCCTCCGAGGGGGCTGCAGGAGGGAAGCCCCCAGGGCTCTATTTCTGATTCCATTTCCTCCTGCAGGGCCTGCATTTGCAGCTGAGGGTAGGGATGGAGCGAAGAGTGGGGGGGCAGGACCAGGGTTGAAAATAAGAAATTATTTGCCTTCTCTTCCCCCTTTTCAATAACTGGAACAGCATTTCAGAGGGCTGGGAAGGCGGTGGGAATTGTCTGGGCTGTGAGGTGGGGCCCAGGCAGGGCCTGGACTGGGGTGCGTGCTGCCCAGCCTGGGGATGGGGTGGGAGCTCAGAGTGGGCAGGGCCGAGACTGCTCAGCCCCCTGCCTCTCTTCACCTCTTGCATGTGCACGTGCTGCACACGTGGGCACACATATGAGTGTGTGCGTGCGGTTTTTGTGCCTGTGTGGGCGGTGCCTGTGGACGTGTATGTGGGTGCCCACGGTGTGCGTGGTTGCATGGCTGTGCCTGTGTGTACGTGTATACATGTGTTGCACATGCATATGCAAGTGTGTGCACGTATGTGGTGCTCATACAGGTGCACGTGAACGGGCATGCGTGTGCCGGGGTTTGAGTCCCCCAGAAGCCAACCCTGAGACAAGACTTCAACTGAAGGCAGTTTATTGGGAGGCGACCCCAGGAAGCACAGTGGGGCAGTCAGGAAGAGGACAGCAGGTGCGGGACATGCTACCAGCAGATTGCTGCTGTGGGTGACTGAAGAACCCTGGGAACCAATGTTCTCCCATCCAAGGGCCAGACATCTAGGGTGTTTATCTGCTTGCTCCCATTGGTCAGTGAGGAAGGCTGCATTAGCTCTCCAGCACTTTCAGCTTGGCCTGCTGAATGTCACAGAGTGCCCAGGAAGCAGGCTTCGGCACACAGAGGTGAATGTACAGGGGATCTAGGGGGCAGGAGGGTGTGGTGGATGCAGTAACGTGCAGCTCAGAGCCCTGCACGGACAGCCCCCAGCTGCTGCAGGTGCCAGCAGCAAACAGCCTTTGGGGTAAACCTTGGTGTGGGTTGCCTTAGCTGAAGAAATTCACCTTGCATGAGGTTCCACGCCTGTTCTGGGTGATCCACATCCAGTGATGATCTGTGAGGGAGTAGAAAGGCCTGGCCCTTTGCCCAAACTTGGATCAACTCTGGAGCACACCCTTGCTCTACTGTGGCTTGGCCCAGACTGTCACTCAGACTGCATCGCAAGCTGACCTCTCCCTCCGCCCAGATCTGCCTCCTTCTCCTCCCTCTCACAAATGTTATCCCGAGAGCAGCCCCTAATATAAATCCTGCATTCTGATCGCAATCTCTGGGGCACCCATGCAGCGTGTGTGCGTGCATACATGCATTGCTGTGTCTTACGTGGTGAACATATGCGTATAGAGTGCGCATAACCCACCTCCCGGGGCCTTCCGTGCACAGCGACCTAGAGGCAGGCCAGACTTTCTGCCAGCACAGGCAGGATCCTGGGGGCCCACGACCAAGAGGACACTGGAGATCTGGTGCTGAGGCTGGGACCTAGAGCAGGCAGAGATGGCTTCCTGGGACGGGAGATATCGTATCGGGTAATTCAAGAATAGGCAGCGGGGGAGTGGCCTCCTTGGCCCGCACACCCTGGGTGCACCCTTAGCAGCTCCAGGCAGCTCTGTGGAGTCTGTCACTCTGGCTCACACCCCTTCCTTCCTGACCGCCAGGGCTCTTGAGCCTAGAAGGGATTTTTCTCCAGGCGCAGAGCTTGCCTTGTCTTGCACAGGGTCAAGTGCGTGCTATCACCCTACATCCAGGCGACACCAAGCAAAGCAATCCGGGGACAGGCTAGACACTCTAGCCATCCTGCCACCCCAGGCCCGTACGTGGGCTTGTCCTCTCCAGAGGCCGCTGGGAGCAGCAGACATGGCGATGGAGGTGGGTCTTGGGGAAGATGGGATGCGGGCAAGGCGGGGGTTGGGGGATAGGAGAAGACAGCAAGAGGCCCAGAGGGCACCAGGTGTTATGGAAACGTTTATTACAAGGATAAATAAATACAATAATGTGACCTTAAAACTGCAGATGATGCAGGGAGTGGAGGGCTGGCAATGCCCCAGGTGGGGGAGGACGGTGGGACAAGGGATGGCCCGTGGTGAGCAAAGCCCTGGGCACTGGATGGCGCATGGGAACGTCCGGGTCCCCAAATCATGCACAACAGGGTCCTGTAGCTTGGGCCCAGACAGACCTGCCCTCCTAATGTGCTCCCCTTGCTTTCCTGGATATCTCTAAAATTCTGGGTGTTCCTTAGTGGCTAGGGATGTTGAGAGCAGCCCTGAGTGGGGTTATCCATGAAGATGCCCCAAAGGTGGCCAGGGGCCCACCACCAACCCCCCAGCGTTCAGAGGTGGGAAAACGTCACTGGTTTTTTTTTTTTGAGACAGAGTTTCACTTTATTGCCCAGGCTAGAGTGAGTGCCGTGGCGTCAGCCTAGCTCACAGCAACCTCAAACTTCTGGGCTCAAGCAATCCTGCTGCCTCAGCCTCCCAAGTAGCTGGGACCACAGGCATGTGCCACCATGCCCGGCTAATTTTTTCTATATATATTAGTTGGCCAATTAATTTCTTCCTATTTATAGTAGAGATGGGGACTCGCTCTTGCTCAGGCTGGTCTCGAACTCCTGAGCTCAAATGATCCGCCCACCTCGGCCTCCCAGAGAGCTAGGATTACAGGCTTGAGCCACCGCGCCCGGCCGCGTCACTGGTTTTTGAGAGACGGGTGGACCTTCCTCCTTGAGCTGGTGGAACCGTTGGGAAAGGCTGCAGTTTGGCTCCAGCCTGGATGTTCCAGGCAGAATCCAAACACCTTGGAAACCCCCCCATGGAAGGTTCCTGCCATACTCCTGCCCACAAATACAAGGAGTTATGTGAAAATGGATCTCTTTTTGAATTCTACTCATCCTGCTAGGCCTTGCTTAAGGGACACCTCCTCCAAGAAGCCTTCCTGAGGACTGTTGGCTACTACTCAGCAGGCCACACCTGCCCTGTGCCCCTCACCTGCATTCACTACTCCCCAGGGTCTCTCCTCCCTGCGTTTCCTGCAGGGCTGGATCCAGGGCCCTACACTCGGGCTGGTGGGCTGATGGCACTCTCTCTGTCTACCTGGGATGGCACCAGCTCAGGACTCCAGGCAGAAAAGGATGATGGGGGCAGAGAACAGGGACAGAGTGTGGTCCAGCAATATTTCAGGGCCCTTTAGTCTCTCTGTCATCACATCTCCCTTTTCGCTCCTGCAGGGAAAGCTCCGAGAACCTGCCCTTGGTTCAGAGTTCACATGCTGAGTGAGACTCCTCTATCCAGACTCCACGGGGGAGATGAGCATCCCCTAGAGGCAGGAGGAGCAAGGGGCCCTGTGCCTCCATGGATTTCCTTCCAGATGGCTGGGGTTTGGGCGTGATGGGGCCAGAGAGCAGAGTTGGGGGATGCTCAGGCTGTCCCCAGATGAAGACCCCTATGGGCCAAAAAGACTGGGTTGGGTCCCCTCTCCCCTGGGTACCCTTTTTCTTCCCTGCCACCCCCTGCTCGTTCTCTGTGGGGAGGTTGGCAGAGTGAGTGGTGGGTTGCCTGCAGGGCAGGAGACCCTCCAGGGAATGGGCAGGGTGGGCTGAGCGAGGCCCTGCCCGATGGCCTGGTGAGCAGCCCTGCCCTCTCCTGTGTCCCCTCTGCAGCCTGGGTTAGACAGCGGTGCCCCTGGCCCTGCACCGGGACTGGGAGCAGTGGGGGAGAAGAAGTGAAGGCTGAGCTCTGCAGGCTGCAGACTGGGGGCTGCCCCCAGCAAGCCACTCTCTCGGGTTCTGTCTGGGGGCCAGGGCTCTCTGTCAGATCTGCTGCCCTAAGCCCTGTGCTTCCTCAGGTGGCAGGGGAGGCAGGACGCAGGCCCTACCAGCCACTAGCCATGGCCGTTCTGGGACATGTAAGCTGCCAGAGCCACCACCACGGCCACATAGAGACCGGCGCCCACGGCGATGGAGAGCGTGGCCAGGAAGAGGGCCCGGCGGGAGGTGGTGCTGGCCAGGCGGAAGTCCCCCTTGGAGATGGCCTTGCTGGTCTAGGGAGAGAGACGAGCTGATGAGCATCCCCACACTCAGCAAGACAGCCCAGCCCGCCAGGCTCCTGGCCCCATCCTGCAGAAGGGATGCCACGCCCGCTAGCGGAGGCGGGTGACCAGAGAAGCAGCCCTGGGCCCAGGCGCTCTTACCCCCTGGGAGAAGTAGAAGGCGGCGATGCCCAGAGGCCAGAAGCAGCACAGCATGGAGAAGAGTGTGAGCCCCAGGTGGTCCCTGGGAGGCAGCGTGAGGAAGTTGTCTTCGCTTTCGCTCTCTGTGGAAGTCGCATCACTCTGCAAAACAGCGGGGTGTGGTGACCAGGTCTGGACTACCCTAGCCCCACCAGACTGGCAAGAGTTTTTTTTTTAAAGGCAACACCCAGTGGGCAATTCTGTGGCACAGCAGGCCTCTCTTCCGCTGCTGGGGGCGTGGAGGCTGGCCTTGGCGCTCCCTATCAAAAAAGCCGTAACAATGACCCGATGATTCCACTTCTAGGAATTTGTCACGAGGAAAGAATGTGAGTATCTATGTCCAGGGATGGTTGTCAAAAGATAGCAATTGGTACAAAAGATTAGAAACACTTTCAATGGCCAAGGCCCAGGAGATTGAGTTAATAGATGACGGGAGAACTTAAATGGAAGACCACGTCACCATCGGAAATCACCTTGTAGAAAATATTAAATTACTTGGAGCAATACTGAAATATGTTGCTGGGAGGGAAAAATCAGGTTATAAATGTGTGTACAGCACGATTTCATTTGGGGAGTGGGGTGGGGAAAACATGTGAATAAAGAGACTTAGACAGTCATCCACCAAAATAGTAATGTTTTCTTTGAGGGTTTTCTGTACTGAGTTTAAATCACTTATATCATTAAGAAAATAAGAACAATAAATGCTATTAAACAATTAAATGGTCAACTCAAACTAGTGTTTCTCAAAGTGGCGACTGTACCTATGTCAGAAGTACCTTTTCTTTGGTAGCATGCAGATTCCTGGGCCCCCATCCAGGCCTGTTAAGTCTCAACATCCGGTGGTGAGATCTTGAGAATCTGCATTTTAAACATATGTGCTCACCTCGTCCTCTTCCTGGTCATCCTCCTGGCCCTGCAGCTCCTCCTGCACTCCATAGGACACTGTCTGGATGGTGACATCCTCTTCAGCTTGGCTGGGTTCTGTGGGCCGCTCCGTGGGCCCTGCCTGCGGCTCCCTGCCCTCTGTGAAGCTGGTCTCACAGCTGCCTGCCTTGGGCTCCTTGACCTTGTCCCTCCCCAGGAGGCAGCTGGGCCGGTACCAGGCCTCCACGGCCAGCTGCAGGGACCCTGGGTCCAGGAGCTGGTGGGCCCGAGTGGGGCCAGCGCCACCCAGGAGGTAGGAGTACAGCTTCTCCTGGCAGGACCAGCTGGGTGGAGCCTCCGGGTAGGGACAGGGACCGTGGAGGTGGGCAGAGCTCCTAGGCAGCAACGGGTTCTGAAGTTCACTCAGACTCTCCATGGTTCTGGGGGCAGCTGCTAGGGAGGGGAGCCTGGGCCGGCTGAGCAGTCCTCAAAGAGCCTGTCGGAAGAGCGAGACAGACCGGCACTTAGGCCAGGGCACTGGGTGCAGGACTGGAAGTGGCGAAGGGCACAGGCTCTGTAGTCTGACTTCACTCAGACACTGCCTGTGCCATCTCCCAGCTATGGGACCTGCAGCTGGCCACGTCACTTCTCGGGGCCTCTGCTTCTTTGCCTGTGGACGGGGGACAGCAGTCACACTTACCTGGTAGACTGAGTTGGCTCAGTCCTTTACCCATTCAACACGTATATATGGGCTATGAGCTACATATCAGGCACTGTACCAGATGCTCGGAATACAGTGGTGAGAGAGGTGAGAGGATGGGAAAGGGACAGGGTGCACACTTTGTCGCCATGGAGCTTCCAGGCTGGTGGACAAGACAGTTGTAAAACCCTGTCTCTGTCCTGAAGGAGAAGTACGGCAGGTGGGTGCAACAACATGCAACTGACAGAGCTAGCACACAGATGCTGAGCGGGAGTCTGAAGCAAGAGTCAAGTCAACAAGGTAAAGGGCACGGGAACACGTTTCTTGCAGAGGGAAGAATGTAAGCAAAGGCTCTGGGGCTGGACACAGGACAGTAGGTCTGGGAGCCTGGGAGCAGCTCGGCACAGAGGAAGGTGGGGCCAGTTCAGGCCGCCCTGTTGAGGTCTAAGGGGACCACGGGGGTCTTAGTGGGGGTGATAGGATAAGATTTGAGTCCTGAAGCCTTCCCCATGGCCATGTGTGGGGAGCAAACTGGAGAGGGTGGGGCTGACTGTGACCCCATCAGGGGGCTTTTGCTATGGCTTTGGGTGAGCTGAGGACAACCGACTCTCGGGGTGGAAGAGGCGGAGGAGATTGGGGGGACCTTCAGAAATACTGCCAGCACTTGGCGGAAGGTGGGATTTGAGGGTGAGAGAGGATTTGTTCTAGGGTGCAACGGGACTGTGCTTAGTCCAAAGCTCCGCACGTGGTGGTGGCGAGTGCTCACAGCTGTCAGCTCTTACTGGGGGAGGAGGCTTCCCCCGGGCAATGTCTTAGAGGGAGCCAGCATAGGCTAATTTCCCTCCTGAGGCAAATCGTGACTTTGGGAAGTTCCTGAGGGATCTAAGGTGGGGCCTCCTGGGTGCTGAGGTCTGGCCCTGCACGCCCCAGCCGGAAGTGCAGACGCACTCAAGGGCTACAGCTCCTTCTGCAGCCAGCCCTGAGCACGGGCTGTGCACCTGGGAAGGCGCAGGCCCACACTCGCTCCGGGGATGGCAGGCAGAGCGGGGTGTGGAGAGACAGCAAGGGCAGGCCGGGTGTCCTCAGGGACCCCCATCCTCTCCTTCAGGCCCATCGTGAAGCCCCAGATTTCCAATCTGATCACTGGGGATTCAGTCCTGGCCTCGATGCCTTGGACACATTAGCGTGCTCCTCTGAGTTCCCTCATGATGACAATCCCTGCCTACCCCACAGAGCTGCTATGAGGATCCAAGGAGATGGCCGAGATGACGGCATGTAGTGGATTATAAGTGGGGTGCTGCCATCCTGATTTCGGGACTTTAGCCCCTGACCTCACTCACCCAGCCCTGTCTGCTCTCCTGGCAGCTCCTCCGCTAATGGTAAAGGGCAAAGTGTGGGGAGTGGGTTCTGCCCCCAGGGCTGGGATTATCTCATCTCCTTCCCATTCCCAACCCCCACCAAGAACCCACTGCCGGAGCCTGGGAAATGGCCATTTCTACTTCTGCCCAAGAGAAATGGCTTGATTCTAGAAAGCTGCTCTTGAGAAACCTGAAGACAGAGCATGACTACAGGAACACTGCCCAGATGAGTGCGGGAGGAGAGGGGCGAGGAAAGCCTGGGGGAGGGCCCTGGGGTGTGACCCTGGGGGCCAGGCTCCCCGGCTGGCTTGCTGGTGGGGCAGGGGCGGGCAGTTGCGGGCATGAGGGCAAAGGAGCAAGAGATGCTGCCCCCGGCTCTGAGCTCGGAACCCCTGTGGGGCCCTGCATCTGAGCTGGCTCAGAGAAAGTCTAACAAAGAGTCGTGGGGGGCGCAGAGCAGGGGATGTGGCCAAGTGCCCGATTCTTCACCCGGGGAGGGCACACATGGTGCTGGAGAGGCTGGGCTGCCATGTGCCTGGGGGTCCTGCGGGCGCATTAACTAGTAGCGAATTACACGTGGGCTGTCGCCCAGCTGTGGCAAAGCCTCTCCGCACACAGCGATGGGGCAACCCAGGATTGGGCAGGTCGTGTAGAGCTGTAGATCACAGCTCTCTGTTGTTCACAAATACAGGGCCTCCTCCCCCCTCTGTGAGGACCGAAATGCAGGGAGCCCCTTGGGCTACAGGGATGTGGAGGGGCACCTTCCTGCAGGTGGGGAGCTGAGAGCGCCCAAGGCAGAAGCCTCACTGGGCCAGGGCTCCTCTGGACAGAAGCCCAGCAGGACTGGCCTCTTTTGACCCCAAGAGCAGTTTTTGAGCCCCTGCCTTGGCCTCCTTCCTAGCAGATGTGACCACAAGTGTGGAGCTGACAGACACGTGACCATAAAGCTCATGGGTTTGGGAGTCAGGTACACTGGGGTTCCATTCCTGGTCCCCCCCATTAGCTTTTGGACCTGGCCCCTCAGTTTCCCCACCTGGCATTGGATGGAATGGTCACAGGTGTTGACTGTGGCAGTAACGTTCCATGATCCCATAGCCCCAAGGAGGCCACAGAAGTGAAATACCCCCACCCCTGCCCCCTTTCAAGGATCGGAGACAGGTGAACACATTCAGAGCCTAGCAAGGGGCACAGTCCTCATCTTCCCTCCCATGGCCCCGGAGCTGGTTGAGGAAGGCAAAGGAAAGGTGAGACACCTAATTTCCAGACAGGCAGCAGAGCCCTGGAGTCATCCTGTGGCTTTCCAACTGACCCTGGGCTGCCCCAGTCCCAGCCCCAGCCCCAGCCCTCTATCCCCTGCCCATCTCACCCACCCTAAGGAGTCTGGGACATGGCGCCCAAAGGTCCTCCAGCCCCTTCTCCAGCTGGTCTCAGCCTGTAGCCTCGAGGGTCCCTCAGCCAAAGCACTGTCCTGTAACCATCCATGCGGGCTGAGGTCTACAGGGGCCTTGGGGATGGGGGTGGGCAGCCCCAGGGCCCTCAGGGCAGACTAACGTCAAACCCAGCCCTGCCCACCTCTGTCTCAGCAGGAGGACCCAGCAAGTCTCCTGTCCTCCTGTCTGATCCCCCGAGATGGGATGGAATGATCCCTGGAGACTGTAGGGCATTTGCAGGGCACCTGGGCAAAGCAGGCAGGGCAGCCAGATCCCAGCTCCCCCCCCACCCAATGTCATGCTCTCTTGGTCAAAGGACACCAAGCTGAGCCTCCGCAACTCACCACACTCAGCCCTGCCAGGGTCCCCTCCTCCCTGAGGGTGCCTTTAAGCAGGGCTTCTCAGCTCCTCACTCGCGAAGATGAATGACCCTGGTTTTACACAATAGGGAAAAACTGGAAGCTGCCTGAATGTCCGACAATTGGGAACAAGTTAAATAAATGATGGTACACAATACGGTGGTACAAGGCCTCCGAACAGGTTTACAAAGAGTAATGACGTGAGAAAATGCTCATTGCACATTCAGTGAGAAGGAAGAAAAGAAAATGTTAAGTGCGTGTAATCTCAACACCGCCAAAATGTCAACAGTGATTATCTCCAGGGGTGGGAGCACAGGTACTTTTCATTTCCTTTTATACACCCTGTTTTCTCTGTTTTCCACATTTATTTTTCACAATGAGCACGTACTACTTTTAAACCAGAAAAAATTAAGTGCATAGATTGCTTCTGAGCCAAATTATCTTAAATCAGCTTAAAACCTCTCCAGGCTGGCTGGAGGGTTCCTTCTGGGTTTGGCGGCTGAGCACGGCATTAAAGCCTGCCTACACACACAGCAACACGCACGCGGCTACTCACACCCACACCTCCACTTCCATTAGGCAGCCCAAGTCAGCAGTGGCAGCACCTGCTCCCAGTCCAGCCAGGGACCGCGATTCTCTACCCAGCACATGTTTCCCGCACATCCCGCTAGGGCTGCACGGGAGTTCAGGGACCTGACCCTGTGTGCCCAGCATGGAGTCCTGGCCAGAGGAGGGGCTGGCAGGTCCCTAGTCCCAGCCTTTCCTGCCCTTGACCTGGCCTTCCAGACTGTTCCTTGGGTCTGCCTCTCCCCATTCCCTGGGGTAAGGAGAGCAGAGCCGAGTGATTGTCATCACCACCTCTGCTGTCTGGTCTCACCTGGACTGTGTACATCTTCCACATCTGTCCCGCTGCCTGACTGGCTGCAGGCATGTGTCTGCGTGTGTGTGCATGTGTGCAGTCTGCTCCAGAGGAAAGATGTGAGAGGGTCTGGAATTCTCAAGCTAAGGGTGATCTAGATTGTGCACTTAGGGCTCAGGATCTGAGCCCCACATGAGGAGAGGGAGAGAAGGTGGCTCTGAGGCAACAGCCCCTGGGTTGTTTCCTTCTGAGCCAAGAACTTAGCTGGGTCCTAAGGTTTTCCACTCCCTGATTAGGGGCTGGAGCAAACACACTGCCACCTCCCAGACCAGGAGCCTGAAACCATCTGGGAACCCACTGGAGTCCAATTATAGCTTCCTGCTGAGTCCAATCGCACTGGAGTCCAGTCATGCAGTGTGACATTGATTTGCTTATCTATTAAATGTATGAGAGGGTTAGGAGAAGTTGATTTTATACAATTCAATGTGACCCTAGGATTTTACTAGGAGGAGAAGAAGAATATTGAGCTTATTATCATGAGGAACTGAACGGTTCTAAATGTTCATTCTAACTCTATAGTCTGAGTGCAACAATGAAATAGGTTAGGGGCCTTCCTCTTCCAGTTGGGACAGACTAACTCATGTCACACAAAACTGCCAATAAGAGCTAGGAAACTGAGGAAAACATGAAGGCATCAAAGAATCACCAAGGGAGGGAGAACTTGAGGGGTGAAATGCCAAGAACCCAGAGGACAGGGAAACACAGACAGGTGAGTCTGGCACTAGGCACCACTTTCCCTCTTGAGGATGTCCCTGATTCCCAGGTGGCAGCTTAGAGCCTGCTCTTCCAGCAACGTCAGGGCTGGGGATTAAAATCGGAGTTCAGGGTCTGTTAAGGACGAGGTCCCTGAGGATACATTCTTGGTTTTCAACTGGGACCTCTTTAGGGCTACACCCTAGAGTCGGAGCAAACTGGAGATAAACCAGCCCTCCCAGGACTGAAACCAGGTCTGGAGTCAGCTCCATCCTACCTGGACACAGGTGATCTGCACACACTGAGCTGCCTGCTGGAGGCAAAAACTGTCTCCAGGGCAGTGGCTCTCCAAACTACAGTATTTGTCAATCCTGGATTGCTGGATTCCACCTTCACAGGTTATGATTCAGGGATGGAGCCTGAGAATCTGCATTTTCAACAAGTTCCCAGGTGCTGATTTTGCTGGTCCAGGGACCACACTTTAAGAACTACTGCTCTGATAATCAGTGAGAGAGGATTTTAAAAAAGGTGTAACCAATAAGCTAATAGATAGGGAATATGAAATGATAAAAATACTTGATTCACCTAAAAGGGAGCAAGAAAAAATAGAATAAGGATTATAGAACAAGTGAGACAGAAAACAAATAAGATAGTAGACTTAAAATCAGCTATATCAGTAATTACAATGAATATAAATGAAATAAAATTGCTCCTAAAACAACAAAAATAGTCATATAGTGTTTTATTCCATTTATACGAAATTCTAGGAAAGGCAAAACTATAGTAACTGAAGCAGACTGGTGATTGCTCAGGGCAGGGGGAAGGGGAGGGCATTGCCCAAGAAGGAGCCTGAGAACTTTGGAGCAATGGAACTTTTCTGTCTCTTGATTGTGGCGGTGATATATGACTGTACGTATTTTATAAAACCCATGGAATTGTATACTTAAAATTAGGGAATTTTATGCTGTATTATACCTTAAAGGTGATTTTTTAAAAAAATATGAATATAGACTAGATTTTAAAAAGACAACAAAATCCAGCTATATGCTGCATATAAGCAATGAACCTTAAATGTAAAAATATAAAAAGGTTGAAAGTAAAAGGATGGAATAATAACACCCCATGCTTATTAAGTTCTTACTGTGTTCCAGGCACTATTCTAAATGCTACGTATTATCTCATTTAATCCTCACAGTAGCCCTGTGAAGTCTACACCATCATTATTTCCACCTTACAGTCAAAGACATGAAGGCATAAGGGTGTTGGAAGTACTCACACCAGTGCTCACACAGCTGGTGAGTGCAGAGCTGGACTGGAACCCTGGGGGTCTGACTGCAGAGTCACTACATCCTAGAGCCAGTGTGTGTCAGCCGGCACTTATTGAGTGCTTGCTTTGTTCTGAATGCCATGCCAAGTACTTCAAATGCACGATCTCATTGAATCTGTCCTCTCCTCAGAGCTAGAGAGAGGCAGAGCCCCGTTTGGCCCAAGTCTGACCAGAGTGTAAGATTTTAACCAGCTACCAGTGATGCAGGGACGGGAGAACGTGGTCCTGGCCAGTGGGATCCATGGGCTGGCCCCAACAGCGCCGCCTTCTCTAGGATTAGCTGCAGGGCTGAGGCCTTGGGGAGGTTTGTGGTGTGTACTGCCGGGTGGGCGCTGAAGTGCTTGGGAGGGGGCAGGGTGAACATGTTCAAGAGAGGCCAAAAGGACAGTGTGATGTGTGGCCAGGACTTGGATCACACACTAGGATGGGGTCAGCCTTTATCAGAACCCTGCAAAATGGTAACAGCTACTAGTTACTGCATCCTCACAAGTCAGGTGTTCCATATACTTTATCTCAAAACCTCACAGCAACTAATGAAGCTGGTTATTATTCTTCCCCATTTTTCAGATGAGAGAACTGAGGCTCAGAAAGGTTGAGAACTTGCCCAAGACTAAACAGTGACAGAGCCTGGACTCGAACTCAGGTTTGATTTGGTCAGAGCCTGGGCTTTCATGGGCTATGCCTTCCAGGCTGCACCTGTGTGTGGGGAGGGTCGTACGCAATGGCGGGTGGTGAGAGAGGTGAGGATTTGGTCTCGAACAGGCTAAAACCAGAACCCTCAGGGAAGGAATGAGAAATGGGAGCTTTAAAGAAAAGATTAAGACATTTGGCAGCCCAAGGTGGCTGCTTCGATAACCCCCCAAAGTCTGGGTTCAAATAAATATTGAGCCTTTGTGAAGACGCTGAGCTACTGACTACTATCTCTCAGTGCAACAGGAGAGAGAGTTTTTTAAACTGAGAGGGAAAAGCCAGAACTTCCTAGAAGGGCAGAAGATTAAATATAAATCATTTGAATCCAGGGAAAGGGTGAAATCTTTAAGAATAGGCACTAGAAACCTCTTGTATTTTCATGGATAGAGCTGGAACCCATTCTACTAAGTGAAGTATCTAAAAAATGGAAAAACAAGCACCACATGTACTCACCAGCAAATTGGATTAACGGATCAACACTTAAGTGGACATATAGGAATAACATTTATTGGGTGTCGGGCGGGTGGGAGGGGGAGGAGGGGATGGGTATATACAAACATAAAGAGTGAGATATGCAACGTCTGGGGGATGGTCACGCTCGAAGCTCTGACTCGAGGAGGGAGGGGAGGCATGGGCAATATACGTAACCTTAACATTTGTACCCCCATAATATGCTGAAATAAAAACAATGGAAAAAAAATTAAGACATAAACAAATAAAAACATATCCCATGTTAAAAAAAAGAATAGGCGCTAGACCATCCTCTAGTCAGATAATACATAAACTGTTCTGCAAACTGTGAAGTGTTGTGACTATGGTGGCTGTTTGTTGATGGCTTGGGGCCGGATTTGATGATTTCTGGCTGGTGATAAGCGAGAGCCACCAAGCCAGCTTGCACTCATTAGCTGCAGCCTGCTGCCTCTGACAGGAAAGGAAGGAAGAGCCAGGGGTGGCAGAGTCAAAGAAAATGGGGAACTTCGCTTTCTTTGTTTCAGTTTGCCTTCTCAGCAATCCTAACACAACTGATTATGTTGTTTCTCTCCTCCGTGGCCACCAGCTCCTAACTCCTGATCCTTCCTAACAGTGCTTAAACATATTGTCTCCCTTGTTTTAAAAAAAAATCATTGTGATGATTATAAAACCTGGCTGAAAATACTTTGACACTCCTGCCATGGATAGGTTGGGGGGGTCTATACCCCTCCTCTCTAATCTGGGTGGGCTTGTGACCGCTTCTACTACAGAGCACAGCAAAAGTGATGCTAGGTGGCTTCCGAGGCCAGGTTATGAAAGGCCAAGCATCCTTCCACCTTGCTTGCTGGAACCCTCACTCTTGGAAGCTTGAGCTGCCCTATAAGTAGTTGGATTACTCTGAGGCCACCATGCTGGAAAGGCCATGTGTGTGTAGATGCTCTGTCAATGGAACCTGCCGAGCCCAGCCTCCTAGTCGTCCTCAAGACGCCGGACATGTAAGTGAAGCCCCTTTGGGCTTTTTGAACCAGCCCATCTGTCACCAGCTGACCTCTGTTAATGCCACAGGGAGTGGAATGATCACACCACTAAACCTTGCCTGCATTCCTGACCCCCACGAAGTTATGAGGCATCATGAAATATCTGTTGTTTTAAGTCACTAATTTTGGGGGTGGTCAGGCGGCAACAGAGAACTGGCACAGCCTTCCCCACTGCCATTCTCCGTTTCAGCTCCTGTGACCTCTCTCCTTCACCTCCCAGGCCTGTTTCTCAGAAGCTCCACTCACAGCAGGATGCTTTAACTCTTGGCTTAAAGGTCACTTCCTCAGGGAGCCCATCCCTCCACCCTCAGTCTAGATTTCGAGTCCCTTGTTGTCTGCTCCCCGCGGCTCCATACTCTTCTCAAAGTGCTTATCATGGTCTCTATTTATATATGTGTGATTCATTCATTAGTGTCGTTCTCCTTCACCAGATTGTGAGCTCCAGGGGGATGTGGACTTGTGTCTGTCTTGCTCATCCCTGCATCCTCTTGCCGGGTATATAGTAGGCACTCAATAAACTGCAGATCTCATGAATGAATGAGTGAAGTAGTGAGTGGGTGAGCTAGGTGTACTTTCTGGTAAGAAAGTACTTTCCAGAATGTAGGGTGGATGGAGCACATCTGGCTGAAGCATATTTAGTTCTGCACAATAAACATTTCCTAAACGGTTATTTCAGGTCAGTTAGTTGGATATTGGAAAATAAACACGAAGTAGTACCTATTATGAGGAGGGTGGGAAATGCGGACTAGCAAATACAAAGTTTTAATAGAATGGAGTAAGTTGTGCTGGCAGCATACAGGATGCTATGGGTGCATTGATAAGGGGGAGACCCCTGTCTTGGGGTCCCCTAACCCACCTGGTGGGAACTGGAGAGAGACTTCTCAGAGCAGGTGACATCTGAACTGAGCCTTGTTGGAAGGAGGAATAGGATTC
>VSMD01051356.1:0-51898 GCA_008750895.1 Mirza zaza
GTAGTGTCTGATACCATTTCTATGAAATGTCCAGAAAAGGCAAATCAACTGTGAAGTCAGGAGGTAGATTAGTGGTTATCTGAGGCTGGGAAGAATGAGGAATGATGAATGGAATTTTGGGGTGATAAAATGTTCCAAAATTGATTTGTCAATTATTTCTCAATAAAGCTATTACAAAAAAAATACTGAAAGTAGCCTAAGGCAGAAGAGAAAGTGAGAGGGAATGCTCAATGTGCAAGCAGGGGGAGCACGTCCCAGCCAAGTCCAGTGAACAAAAGAAAGAAGCCAACTCCATGGGAGTCACAAGAGGGACCACAAGGAATAACAAAAATGACACAGAGTTTCTTCTGATGTTGACTACATTTCCTTCTCTAGAGTGGCCACTTAAAAAATTAAAAGAGTCAGATTAGAATCAAAAACAAGTGAGATACTGGGTGTAGAGAAGAGAGAAAGCTAGAAAGAGATGGCCCCAAAGTGAAGGTCAACCAAGCAGAAATAAGCTATCGTGAAAAGAAGAGCAACCAAAGCTCTCACCCAAGCAGCAACTGGTCCATCACTCACCCTTTCAAACAGAAAACGTCATCTCACCTTGTATTCATCCAACCAGACGTGTGCCAGCCTCAAAGAGTTGTGTGTCATGGTGTCCTGGCCTTCAGGAGATCCATATGGTCGTCTCTTTCGGAAAATGTGTCCCACTCTGGAGCAAGGGATGATGAAGAGCTTACCTCCACACATCCAGATCTGGCCAGAAGCAAAACTGATATTAACAGTTGCCTCACACTGTTGCAAAATCAACATATGAATTTTCAATGAAAGTAATCTTCATTAAATAGATGTCTGTGAAACGTTGCAATATATTTTACCTTACTGGATACAAATAAATATTCAAATAGAAGAAAGTCAGACGGTAGACATTTTTAAAAATTATTTGTCTTTATGATTGAAAAGGAACTAGATTCCAAAACAATGTGATATTCATTTATTACCATATGCCTGATATTGTACTTACCATAGTTTATTGCCTTACTAGATCAAGAGATTTGATCAACACTGTAGTCAACACATTTGCAAAAATACCAAATGACATATGCACAAGCATTGTTATTATCAACAGGGATTCTGCTAACTGGAGGACAGGACGATGGGAAATTCGCTTGGAAGAAGTCCGAGTTCTCTCCTCCAGCTTTTTTTTGGTGTTTTCCAAAGACTGTCTACCACCGAGGTCCCCTGAGCCATAACCCCCCCCATACTGTCATCTTTCAAACCTTAGCAATCAGAGAGGAGAGATTACAAAAAGTTAATTCTTTCCTGGGGTTAGAGGTACCTGTATATAGAGAGCATTCAGGAATCTATACATGGGATGACAGCATAATTTAGCATCAAATTGAGCTACTTCTGAAAGTGAAATGGGGAGCTATTAATTTTTCCGATAAAACAAATGTGATCCAGAATAGTCTTAGGCAAACAGGGAAGTCTGATCACCCTACCTAGATAGATCGATAGATAGATCGATAGATAGATCGATCGATAGACAAGATCGATAGATAGATAGATCGATAGATAGATCGATAGATCGATCGATAGATAGATAGATCTATCTCTCTATATATATCTTGATATAAATAAACTGACAACAAAACTCTAGATTAAATGCACATTAAGCCTTTCTGAATTTATACCCAACCATTCATTATAACCATACTTTTATAACTCTTAAAAACTAAACATGTATCTTCTTATATGATTTTGACATTGAGTAGATATTATCCATATCATAGATTATGGTAAAATAGCATTAAAGACAATTTGTCTATATAGATTACCAAGGAGAATTTACAGAAAAAAAGGGATCATGGATGACAATTATATTCTACTATACACAAAGTTAATAATTGAGCCATTAAAAAAATAAGATTACCCGAAATGATATTTCCAAATTTTCTCCTCCCCAGATATCCATGCCACTGTCGTACTGCCCGAGGTCATGGAAATACTGTCTGTTCATGGCAAATAATCCTCCAGCCATTGTAGGTGACCTAGAAAAGGAAAATAATTACTAATTCTATATAGTCAGTTATCTTACCTACTATTTTTGTTTTAAAAAATTCAGTGTAGTTTTGAAACATAACTAATAAAAACTATATTAACTATTATAAAACATTTTATCTAATATCAGAATCAGCTGGACCATACAACTGCATTTTCTAGATTGCTAATAATATGCTAGGCATATGAAGATTCTTTATATCTGGCATATGAAAGTTACTTTTCTAAGTATCAAAAGTACTCATTATTTTTATATATGTTGAGACTTGGTCTCACTCTGTTACCCAGCTAGAGTGTAGTGGTGTCATCATAGCTCACTGTAACCTCAAATTCCTGGGCTCAAGGGATCCAGCTGCCTTGGCCTCCCAAAGTGCTACCATGTTTCCCTGAAAATACGACCTACCCATAAAATAAGCCCTAGCTGGATCTCTAAGCATCTGCGCAATAGAAGCCCTACCCCGAAAATAAGCCCTAGTGATGGGCGTGGCTACGCAGCACATCTGCACAACCCGTGCATTTTGTTGAGGGGCAGTCAAGAAGACGAGCAGCCCTTCTCATCTGCCCCATGGTGACAGCTACTATCCCAGAGGTGACCCGAAAGGTGCGGGCAGCCCCACCAACAAGTTCGGCTCCCCCTGTCAGGTCCCAGCCATCCTGTGCGTGCTGCAAGCTGAGGCTTTGAGGGGAAAATAACACATCCCCTGAAAATAAGCCCTAGTGTCTTCTTGAAGAAAAATAAATATAAGACCCTGTCTTATTTTCAGGGAAACACGGTAGGATTACAGTTATGAGCCACTGCACCCAGTTAAGAGTACTTTTCTTATAACCATTTTTGACAGACATCCACCTGAAATGAAGCACATCTATAGTGCTGCGGCTGAGAAGCCCCGTGAGGGAGGGAGAGCAGCTGGGGCAGACAGGCCTGCACCGAGACACGGGCTTCTACCCGTCTCACTTCCTCAGTGTGATCTAGGGGACGGTGGGTTCTACTGGCCTAAGTTGCCTATAGAAGAGAAGCAGAATTCTCTCTGTGGGGGAAAATCATCACCCCAGGTATGAATGTATTTCTACGATTTTTCATATAGAATGTCTGGCACTAAGCAAAATTAAACGAATAAATAACGAAGCAATCAGGAAGATAAAATCACATGAAAGAAAAACAAGAGAAACAACCTATTATTAATAGATAGATGTGTAGGGGTTTCAAATATGGAGTTATCAAGCAGAAACTTTAAAGAAACTGCTCAATATGTTCAAAGATAAAAGACAAGATTGAGGATTCAGCAGAGAATTAGATACTATCAAAAAAGAAACCATGTTTATACATATCTGCAAAACACTTTTGAAAATTAAGACAAAAATGTAAGCGGCCAATTATAAAGGGATTATCTTCAAAGGAAGCAGAATAAGACTGACGACACTGTCATCCTGTATGAAATAGCAGCAGCCACAGGTTCTTGAACAATGCTTTGGAAGTCCTGAAAGAAAGCATCTGCCACTGCCAACCTAGGTCTGGATATCAAAGTGTCCTTCAAAATAATGGTGAAACAAGGACATTTTCAGAAAAACAAAACTATAGAAGGTCCAACTATTCAAGAGTGTTCTTTAGCCAGAATGAGCAGTTCCAGACAGAAGCTTGCAGATGCTGAAGGAATAGAGTGGCATAAAGGTGAACTATGTGGGCAAGGCCACACTGGCACATAAGAATTCCATGTCTCATGAGCTTTAAACCATATGTACATCAACAACAGCATGTAACTTGGGCAGGGGATAACTGGATATGAACATTCTGAGATCCTGGCGTTGTTTGGGGCAAGTGCCAATTTATATTACACTCTGATAAATCAAGAATGTATGCTGGGCCGGGCGAGGTGGCTCAAGCCTGTAATCCTAGCTCTCTGGGAGGCCGAGGTGGGCGGATCGTTTGAGCTCAGGAGTTCGAGACCAGCCTGAGTAAGAGCGAGACCCCATCTCTACTATAAATAGAAAGAAATTAATTGGCCAACTAATATATATATAGAAAAAATTAGCCGGGCATGGTGGCACATGCCTGTAGTCCCAGCTACTCAGGAGGCTGAGGCAGCAGGATTGCTTGAGCCCAGGAGTTTGAGGTTGCTGTGAGCTAGGCTGACGCCATGGCACTCACTCTAGCCTGGGCAATAAAGTGAGACTCTGTCTCAAAAAAAAAAAAAGAATGTATGCTGTATTCTCTAGGAAAACCACTAAAAGAACTGTATATAAAAACATGTAACTTCTAGTAACATGGCAGCTGCTGGGAACAGAAGAATCTGGACTTGGTCTAAAAGAAGGCTGGAGAAGAGAAAAAAGGATACAGAACATACAGGGCAAACAGAAAGCAAACACTAGTTCTGTAATCTTAAAAAAAAAAAAAAAGCCTCTCACGCTGGTTAAAAAAAATAAAAGCAATTTTAAGATGCTGCTTACATCTAAATATAAGATCACGGAAAGACTGACAGTATAGGAGAAGAAACAAAACCAAAACAGCTACAAAGTTACCGTACTAAGGCACTAGGAGAAGAGTAGCAGGGAGGGATTAATGAGCCACATCTTCATTTTTCATGCAGACAGGGTCTGAAGCGGGTTGATGCAGGGAAAGGGAACATGCTTATTATCTAGAGTCCATCAAGCAAGAAACAAGACCAAAAATAGAAACTGTTAAAAGAATTTGCCTTTGGAAAGAAAGGATTGGGAGGAAATGGGTAGGAGATGGCCTCCTTTCATCCTAAGTTCATCTACACAATTTGATCTGTTAGTGAATATGTGTTTTTTATTAAAAAATTAAACATTAAAAACAAAATGACCATGAATATGATAAAGTAGGCAAAAACAGACAAAAACTGCTAAGAATGAGAATACATATAAGAAAGCCTAGGATACTTTCTTCTTGCTATGAAAAACTTCAAAAATACTCTATTATATAAACTACACATACTGCACCCACTGAAAAAGAACATGGAAAGTCCAAAAGAAAATAGCAAACAACTGAGTCACCACCACTGTCTGGCTCCAATCACAGGCTGTGAGGTCACAGAGACCAGAAGCACAGGTGGCCGGTGCCCAGATGGAGTACTGCTCTCTTGAGAGAGGGCCTCCACCAGCTAAGTCCCACGTGCAAAGCCAGGGGAGTGATCTGAATCTCTGGTGGGCGGTGTGAGAAGTGGTGTCTCAAGCACATGAAGACAGGAAGACAACAGAGAGCTGGATGTGCTTTGCTCATGGACTTCACTAGCTCTATGAAGAACCGCAACAGATTCTCACACATAAAACCTGAAAGAGCAGAAGAGGACCTCATTCTGCTGGGAGACCACACAGACCCCTGGAACTAGCCAAGGACTCTATCAACCTCCCCTCCCCTTTCAGATGAAAGGAAGCTAACAAGTTCCAAAAGGCCAGCTGAGGATATTCTAGTCACCTGATGTGTTAGTAAAACATTACATGCTGGCCAGGCGCGGTGACTTAAGCCTGTAATCCTAGCTCTCTGGGAGGCCGAGGTGGGCGGATCGTTTGAGCTCAGGAGTTCGAGACCAGCCTGAGCAAGAGCGAGACCCCATCTCTACTATAAATAGAAAGAAATTAATTGGCCAACTAATATATATAGAAAAAATTAGCCGGGCATGGTGGCACATGCCTGTAGTCCCGGCTACTTGGGAGGCTGAAGCAGCAGGATTGCTTGAGCCCAGGAGTTTGAGGTTGCTGTGAGCTAGGCTGACGCCACGGCACTCACTCTAGCCTGGGCAATAAAGTGAGATTCTGTCTCAAAAAAAAAAAAAAAATTACATGCTAAACTTGAAGAAAGGCATACCTTGTGATTCAGTAATTTCACTCTACACAAGAATGTTCTCTAACAGTGCTGCTTGTAACATTAAAAAACAAAAAAACCCCCCAAAACAAACCAATTGCTTCACCAAAAAACAGTAAACTGGATAAATGTTATAAGTATACTCATATAAAAGAATATTATACAGCAATGAAAATGAATCTACTATAGCTACATACTGCAATGTTAAATGAAGCAAGGCAAAATAATGAGTCATATAAGGCTTTATTTACATAAAGTACAAGAGAGGCAAAACTATTTTGTTTAGAGATGCATTCATAGGTAGCAAAACTACACAGGAAACCAAGAAGATGATTACCAAGGTCAAGGTAATAACACCCCTAGGTGTCAGGGGGTGTGACCAGGAAGGAGTGCACAGGGGGCTTCTGGGTGCTGTTTCTTGACCTGGGTAGTAGTTACACAGTTCACATGATAACCACTTATTAAACTGTGTGTGTGTATAGAATGTATTTGATATGTACTTTTTATGTAATTTTCCACAACAAATAAAGCTTTGAAGAGTAGGTCCAAGAACTTTAAAAAGGAAAAATACAGATAAACCTCTTGGTATTTAATCTACATAAGAAATTAAAAGAAAAAAGAGCATATTAGAGCAGATTTATATTAGAGAATAAGAAACATGAATGAAAATGTAAAAAAATTCATAGGCAATGGCTTAGTAATTGTATTAGTAAGAATCTATCCTTAAAATCCTAATTAAAAGGCTTACGTATTACGCGTTTGTGACAGCATTATTCACACTATCTAACAGCAAAGACTGAAGAGGAGTTTCTGGCCAGTGCAGTGAACCGTGCTATCTGACATCACACACAGCACACAGGCCCTGCCAGGGCACCCTCTGCCGGTGACCCTGGGATATGGCTGAGCTGCTCTGCCTGCCCTCCTCACAAAGCTGAGTCCTTGAGGGCACAGATAATATCTTACTCATAAATCTTTCCCTAGGACTTGGCAGAATGCATCAAATTCAATAAGTGCTCAAGAATTTTTTAATGCACAAATTAAGTCAACAGTCTTGCTCCTTGCAAAGAAGGAATTATCTTTAACTTTTTTTCTTTTAAGGACGTACTGGTGGGGGATTTTTCAAACATAAAGGAGAAATCTTACTTTATGGGTGCAGTGGCTCCTTCTGCTCCTCCTAGCTCAGAAAGGGGAACAAGGTCCCATTTGAAGTGCAGCCCCCAGTTGAACCCTCCACGGACAACAGGGGACGAGCTGTAGGCAAGGGTGTCAGCACTAATGATGTCGATCACTGGGCATACCACGGTCTGCCTGTCCTCTCGGATGGCGGCCAGCAAGGGCTGCAGCCACATCACGTTCACTTCACAGTGGCTGTCCAGGAACACGAGCACTGCCCCTGAAGAGCAACAACACGGGCTCAGCAGAGCTTGCTCACACTTTAGGCACAGCCCCCGTCCA
The DNA here is from genome assembly GCA_008750895.1 of Mirza zaza. Taxonomy (NCBI): domain Eukaryota; kingdom Metazoa; phylum Chordata; class Mammalia; order Primates; family Cheirogaleidae; genus Mirza; species Mirza zaza. Next base: position 7,322 of record VSMD01051356.1, read on the forward strand.
CTGGACGATGCGCTGCCCGCTTCCAGCCCCCAACAACGAACCCTTACACCTCACTGCTGACTGCAAACGAGAGAAGTCCTTTGGCCAAGAATGCTGCCTGAAGTGTAACTGAGGAACAAGTACCATACTATGCACGACTCTTGAAAAATGTATAGACAATTCAGATTCTCTTCAATAAAAAGATTCAAACTCTCACAGTAACAATTCAGCTCTTTGGATGGCCAGCATTTGGTAATTCAAGGTGTTTTAGTACGATGACAGTGGCCAGTTGTGTGTAGATATTACAATTATTTTAATCAAAATATCTATAAATTTAGCATACACTGAGAATGCATGTCCCTGCCTTAGTAAACAACACAGGGAACATAACTACTATAATACATTTTCATTAGTGACATAGAAACATCATTGTAACCAGCCCAGAGGACAGAAGCATGTACACTGACGCCACTGTGGAAACACCCGTGACACCTCCCCAGAGACCGCCTCACTCATTCCTGTCTTCCATTTCCCAGCTTCCTTCCTAATGCTCCCAACTCTCTTGGCTCTAACGGTTTTCATGCCAATGGGATACACCTTTCTTCTAGTTAGCAAAAAAAGTGTTACTTTTTCCAATTAATGACAACCAAGCTAAATAAAGTAAGATTACACCTGGTCACGTTGAATCTGTGACAATGACTTCCCCGAAATTGGTTTGCTTTTGAGAGACCCTAAACTATATTTGAATAAGGGCCTAAACAGATCATAAAGGAAAAAAAAACCCTATGACGACAGAGAAAGACTACAAAAAATAATTAAGGAAAAAAAAAACAACCTAAATGACTATTGTTATCTGAAAAAAATAAATTCACAGGAAACTTTTTTCTTTTTTGAGACAGAGTCTTGCTCTGTCATCCCAGGTAGAATGCAGTGGCCTCATCATAGCTTCACTGCAACCTGACTCCTGGGCTCAAGCCATCCTCCTACTCAGCCTCCTGAGCAGCTAGGACCACAGACACCCAGCACCATGCCCTGCTAATTTTTTCTATTTTTAGTAGAGACAGGATTTCACTCTTGCTTTGGCTGGTTGTTTTTTTTTGTTTTTTTTTTTGAGACAGAGTCTCACTCTGTTGCCTGGTCTAGAGTGCCGTGGTGTCAGCCTAGTCACAGCAACCTCAAACTCCTGGGCTCAAGCGATCCTCCTGCCTCAGCCTCCCGAGTAGCTGGGACTACAGGCACGCACCACCATGCCCGGCTAATTTTTTCTATATATATTTTTAGTTGTTCAGCTAATTTCTTTCTATTTTTAGTAGAGACAGGGTCTCACTCTTGCTCAGGCTGGTTTCAAACTCCTGACCTTGAGGGATATGCCCGCCTCAGCCTCTCAGAGTGCTAGGATTACAGGCGTGAACCACTGCTCCTGGCCCTTAGGCTGGTTTTGAACTACTGGCCTCAAGTGACCCTCCCGCCTCAGCCTCCCAGAGTGGTAGGATTACAGGCATGAACCACCGCCCCCATGCCCCAAACATGCGTTTTAACAGTACAATGTTTCCGATGGCACAATACTGAAAATACCCCAGAATTTTCTCTTCATCTCATTGCCTTCAATAACTCAACACAGCCAATTCAGTTAGCCTTTATTTCACTAGAAATCTAGAGAAGAAAGTATCCTAAGCTCTGAATTTGCATACAACTGCAGACTGGATATAAAAGAGCTACTTCCCTTTTTTTGTTAATTGCTTCAGACCACTGTGGGTTTAAGAGAAAGAAGAGAAGATTCTAAAAGTGAAGTCCCAACAACACCCAGCAAAGGGGCCAGTGGCTACACAGGATGGGTAGTGGCGAGCAGCGGCAAACACCACGCCCCTTGGGGCTGGTTATCTGGAAGAGCCTGGAGTACAAGAAGGCAGCAGATGCCATTGCTGCCAGGGAATGCCCCCACCAAGTTCAGTAATTCTCAAATCACTTTCCTGTGTTTTTTTTTTGCCATGTCCATGCACTACCTGCAAATTGTATGCCTAATATTTTTAAACAGATTCATTTAACTTAAATTTATTTTTAAAATTTTAAAAATCAAGATCATAAATGAAAATCAGGAACACCAACCTTATTCAGACAGACGTAAACATAAACATAAATACAACAGAATCAATATTACTGAAGACTAACCAGATATATATTCTTCAGTAGACTCTGAGTTTGATACCTGTTCTTTCTTTTTAAAGGGAGAGATTAGTGTACAATGGAATGGTTTTAAAAATGTGTTAGTAACAATGGAGACTTTCTCCTTGGTGGAATAAGAATTAAGAGGAAATAAGAAATACCTTTTATAGTTACGTAAGTCAATCTTACATCTATTTACCAACTAAAATCATGATGCACATCTCTAGAAGTATATACTCCATTCTAAGAATTATTAGCATAATTCAAATCAAACAGTTTTGGTACATATATTTTAAACTTTGTATTTAAAAATGTATAAAAGTTCAGTTATACTTTGGTTTAGACTTTTCTACTTATATAAGGAAACAAGATATAAAACCTATTTGAGGGACAATAATTAATAAAAAAGGTCACTAGGAAAACAGTTCAACCCACTCCTCTGGGGCAACAGGCCTAGAGTTACGTAAAGTCCTTTCCCAAACAAAACAAGCCTCATGTCTCTTGCTGGTGATGCCTGTTTAAAACACCACTTTTGGCCGGGCACGGTGGCTCAAGCCTGTAATCCTAGCTCTCTGGGAGGCCGAGGTGGGCGGATCGTTTGAGCTCAGGAGTTCGAGACCAGCCTGAGCAAGAGCGAGACCCCATCTCTACTATAAATAGAAAGAAATTAATTGGCCAACTAAAATATATATAGAAAAAATTAGCCGGGCATGGTGGCACATGCCTATAGTCCCAGCTACTTGGGAGGCTGAGGCAGCAGGATTGCTTGAGCCCAGGAGTTTGAGGTTGCTGTGAGCTAGGCTGACGCCACGGCACTCACTCTAGCCTGGGCAATAAAGTGAGACTCTGTCTCAAAAAAAAAATAAAATAAAATAAAAAAATAAAACACCACTTTTCACAAACTCTGCAGAATCAGGAAAAGGCAGAGGATCAAGCCCTTGTCACCCAACACCCACAGGGAAAAGCCAGCAGGAAGTCATACCTGTCGCGTGGGCTGCTCCGATCATTCTTCCTCGAATCAACCCCTCGCGCTTTGTATTTCTTATTATTTTAATTTTTCCAGGGAGGTGTTTATGAACATATTCATCTAGTTCTCCTTTCAAATCATCTGAACATAAAGAGTCCCACAATTACTCAAACCATATGAGACATGTGCAAAGACGTTTTATAGCTATTCTAAAGTTTTATCTGGCACTTGCTGAAATTCACAACAAATTATCAGGCAAATACTATAGAATCTTCTGCTTTATTTTAAAAGAATATCGTAGTTTACCCTATAGGAATAAAAAGGAAAGAAATGAAGGGTAAGAGTTGGAGTACAAGCTAAGAATAGTTACCTTAGTTATAGACTTGTTAGTATTTCCATAGCATCTAACACAATGTTTTGCATAAAGAATGTTTGAAATGAACATTTTGAGTACATGAATGTTCAGCTAAATGCATATAAATCACATTTAAAACAAAATGATATGCAAATGACTTTTGTTATAATTTATTAAGTCTTATTCCATTTCAGAATAGTTCAAAAACAATTTCTGGCCAGGCGCGGTGGCTCACGCCTGTAATCCTAGCACTCTGGGAGGCCAAGGAGGGCTGATGGCTCAAGGTCAGGAATTCAAAATCAGCTTAAGCAAGATTGAGACCCCGTCTCTACTAAAAATAGAAAGAAATTAATTGGCCAACTAAAAATATATAGAAAAAATTAGCTGGGCATGGTGGCGCATGCCTGTAGTACCACCTAGTCAGGAGGCTGAGGCAGGAGGATTGCTTGAGCCCAGGAGTTTGAGGTTGCTGTGAGCTAGGCTGATGCCACGGCATTCTAGCCCAGGCAACAGAGTGAGACTTTGTCTCAAAAAAGGAAAAAAAAACCAAACAAACAATTTCTGTTGTCCCTACAAAGAATTACACAATAATAGCAGCAACTATGTCCTTTTATTAACATATTTTTTCCAAGAGCATTAAATAGGTCACTTTTAAATTTCATAATAATGTCAAAGCTCATATAAGCTAATAATCAGTAATTATTTCCATAGTTAGTATACCACCAACCACTATAAATTATCATGAATTTTTCCTTTTAGATAAAATAGCCACAAAGTGAAAATCAAAAAGCAGGTTGATTTTTAAAAAAAAACCAACCATAAATTCTAGAATTTAGTGTTTAGCTAATCTTCTATCTGGTCCAGATTCAGATTGACTTAGGGTTTTTTTTGTTTTTTTTTTGTAATCACTCATTTTTAAAAACTGTTTTGTTTTCTACTAGCCTTTCCAACTTTTCTCCTATGCAGTTTCAATATTTATCAAGGTTTGAGAATTTTTTTCCCATAGGTCTTATTGTACATGTTTAAGTATACTGGTATATCAATTTTGCTGCTGCTATGAGAGGTGCTTAATAAATGCTCAAGTGTGTGGAAAAAATGCCATTGGCATATACCTGTATCACTGTATTTCTTCAGGTTGCTGTAATGAAAAGAGCAGAAAGAAACCTTGGAATCAGACAAGCCAGGGGTTTAAATTCAACTCTATTACTTAACAGCTATGAGGTCCTCAGCAAATTACTTAATTTTTATATTTCCTTTTCTGTTAAATGCGGTTCTAGCCTTTCTTGCAAAGTTGCTGAGAGCTGAATGAGTAGTATAAATGAAAAGCCTTCCATCCTGCATGTGTACATGAAGCCATTCTTAGCAAGAGTCTATGCTGAATTAATGCAAGGTGTATAAAATATGTAGTGAATCATAAAATACTGGCATTCAGGGATCTAAGAGCTATGAGAATGTGGTCCACTTTTATCTGGGGACAATCCGTATAAGAGACTTGTTAGATAAATGTAAGTCAAGGCATTATGCCAAGTGAAGAAGGCCAATCTCAAAAGAGCATATGCTGTATGATTCCATTTATGTAACATTCTTGAATGACAAAAATCATAGAAAGGAGTGGTTGCTAGGAATGGTGGGGAGAGGGAAAGGGTGAATATAAAAGGGTAGTGAGCGGGAGATCTCTGGGTGAGGAAGTAGTTCCGTATCTTGATTGTTGTGGTGGCTACAGGAGTCTACACATGTGACAGAATGCCATAGGACCGTACACACACATCATACCAACGTGGATTCCTGGTCTCGATATTGTACTAGGATGACCACTGGGGGAAACTGGGTGAAGGGTATACAGAATCCCTCTGTAACTTCCTGTAAATCTACAGTGATTTCAAAATCAATTTTAAAAAATAAAAGCCAACAGAAAAATTCCAAGGGCCAAATTTGGGTAGCACAGTTTGTAAACAGATTACAAAGAGAATGCATTTCTTCAAAATTATCCTATAAGCGATGGACAGGCATCTATTCATAATCAGCTCAGCTGCGACTGCACGTGTAGGAGCCGTAGCTATCTGTCCAGCTGCGAATGGTCAGCCTGTTGACGTTTGTCAGTGCCACCGTGAGGACGGCCTAGACACAACATCACCAGTTACGGCATTACTTACCAAAGTCACTGTCATCATCCACGAGGATGATTTCATGAAGAAGACGTGCTGGCGTGCGGTCGATGACGCTGTGCACGGTCCGGAGCAAGGCGGAAAACGCTTCATTGTAGAAACAAATAACAACACTAGCAACTGGCAGGTCGGTCGGGTAGGACTGTTCTTTACATCTGTAAAGATAAAGATAAGGAATTTCGGACATTTTAAAAGAGTCAAATGTTTCAGGCTACATACTGTCAGCTCGTTCAGCTTCTTTCTTATAACAACTTTTAAAAAAAATTTTAACAAAACAATGTGGTTTCCTCTTTAAGAGTTTAACATTTTGTTAATAATTTCTCCCTCTTATACCTGCTATCTTGCTTATTTTTAGGTCAACATTTTAACTTTTTGATTTTTAATTTCTTTTTTAGAGACAGGGTCGTGCTCCGTTGCCCAGGCTGGAATGCAATGGCACAATCATAGCTCAATGTAACCTTGAACTCCTGGGCTCAAGTGATCTTCCAGTTTCACCCTCCTGAGTAGCTGGGACTACAGGCAAGTGCCACCACACACAGCTAATTTATTTTTTGTAGAGATGGGGTCTTGGCATGTTGCCCAGGCTAGTCTTGAACTCCTGGGTTCACGTGATACTCTGGTCTCAGCCTCCCAAAGTCCTAGAATTACAGGCATGAGCCACTGCACCTGGCCAGATCAACATTTTTAAAATGTTAGGTTTTTTTCTTTTTCGGTCAAGAGTTTAGATAAAAATGTGAGTATTTTTACTGACAGCACTGCAAGTGTTTTAATGCAGCACTCACTCATAAGCTGATATCCAGATTCTCCTCTGTGAGGTTTCAAAAGGAAATAGAAATATAAAACTTTGCATTTAAAAATTTTACTTTAAATAATAAGATAATAAAGATTTGAATAAACTATGATATATCAAGATAACAGAAAAGCTTCCATGTAAGAAATTATTTGATGAAAAGGGTGACGTGGCTTTAAGCAACAACAAAAACCCATGAACCTAAAGAATAAAATCCAGAGTCCTAAATTCTTTCACATGATATACAATCAAAGCCCTGTAGTGTCCAAGCCTTGCCTACCTCCAGCCTCTTGCTGTTCTCCCACTACAGCCAAAGTGAACTACAGTCCTTCAGAGATTTCCACATGCTGCTCCCTATATGTGGAAAGGCCTTCCCTCGAGACACTGCCCAATCACCACCTCTCTGTGAAGCCTTCTCTGGCCACTCTGGGTTTTATGCCCCCGTTTCACCAATTCCTATCAGCCCTTCTTCATGTGCTACCGTAATGACCTGCTGACACACCTGCCTCCCCGGCTGGATTCTGAGCCTGTGAACCCAGGGACTGCTACAGCTTACTCTGTTTCTTTCCAGAGCTTAATAAAGTGTGCAGCAAACAGAAGGTGCTCAACAAACGTCTATCTGTGGAATAACTGACCACATAAATGAAAAGCCTTTTAACACATTAACTGCCATGTGAGTGGTATTTAACTCACGCTAGTTTGGAGCCCAGGGCCTCGTGAGGCGTATGTAACTCACACATCTCTTTGCCTTGGGAGCCACATGAATTATTTTTCAAGTTGCATATAACTCACACACATAATAGCAAATTTTTCATTAAATTAGAAAGGATCATTTTGTTTTCGAAGTTTTTATTCTATTTTCGCAATAAAACAACGTAGCCCCAAGGCAAAAAATTTTTTTTTCTAGTGTGGCAGTTAATGTGTTAAGGAATAAAAAGCAAACTTCACTGATTTTCATTTCTTTTTGCTGTGAAGCCAAAACATTGAAAACAAACTTATGCTCAGGTTAATTAGCACCCTCCCTCCTCTTTCCCACATGATCTGAAATGTCAAAAGAGACACAGCAAACTCTAGAACTTTGTTAGTATAATCTTCAGACCATGTGACTTCAAGTACAACAGAAGTGGAAGTCTGTCTCAAGTGTCCTAATATGCTAAATAATGATACCTACCTACAAAATGTGAACGCCATCCTCAGGACTTTTTATGCTGACACTAAAAGCATTGTGTTATTAAAATGTATTAACAGAAATGAATAAGGAACATACGCGGCATTCCTTGTGTCCGGCACATCTCTATGGTAGCCCAAGCGGTTACTGATAAGCATATTAAAGGCGTGTTTCTGATAGCCCAAGTCTCTCAACTCCTGATCGCGTTCATTAAAAATCATACCTGCAAGACAGTGGAGTTACAGTCAGTGCATTCAATCTAGACAGGATCGCCAGTTACTGTGATGTTCTGATCATAAGAAAATGTTGATTTTATCCTATTAACCAGATTAACAGCCATGTGTCCCAAATCTAAGTTGTCTCTAGTTTTAAAAAAGTAAACTGAGGTTGACGTCAAATTCTTATCAGTCTAGCTCAAAGCAAGTGCGTACTGACCATAAACAACACCTACTCACAAGCCATAATTTAAAAAATATTATATTCAAGAGAAAAATTTACCTGCAAGTAAGAAAAAAAAATAACTTTCCATAACAGCAACAGATCACAGAACCCCAATGAACACGCGACAGGCCCCATCCATAGGCAGGTTTCTACATGAGGCCCTTGCCCCCAAAACGGCTATTAATAAACCTTTCTACAAAAAAAGCTTCCACAGTCTCTGGTTTCTGACTTTAATCGGCTTCACTGTCTAGAAATTCCCCCAGAAATCTAATCCAATCACTTTAAATTAACATTCTTGTTCTAATATTCTGTCGGAGATCTTTACACAGAATGACAAAATCTTTTGCTTTCTCTTTCCCATGTCAAACCTTTAGCCTCTCCTCACAGCATGACTTTCTGTAGCAGCATTTCCCAAAGTCTGTTCATACAAAACTAATTCCATCGAACAGTAATAGATGTTAAAAATTTTTACATCAAATAGGTTTTTTATTTTAATTGCAGGACTATGCCTTTAATATGCTGAATATTTTATGGACAGCCAGGTGCGAGAGGACAGGATATAGAATGCAGTGTTTCACCAATTTATTTGACCACAGAATACTTGACTAGTGTCCCCAGGTCCACTTTGGGAAACATTACCTCTTACATGCCTTCTCTCTGAAACTTTTTAAGCTGAAGTACAGCCTTTCTTAAAGCTCTGTTAGCATTTTATGCAAGGTGGGAAATTCCATCAGAGAAGAGACTTTGGTTATGTTCAAAACATAAAAGAAATAAAATTAAAACTGCTTGATACTTAGCATCTAGAGCACTGCCTTGCAATAAAGAAGATTCTTATTAAATACTTTTTTTTTTGAGACAGAATCTCCCTCTGTTGCCCAGGCTAGAGTGCCGTGGCGTCAGCCTAGCTCCCAGCAACCTCAAACTCCTGGGCTCAAGCAATCCTCCTGCCTCAGCCTCCCGAGTAGCTGGGACTACAGGAATGCGCCACCATGCTCGGCTAATTTTTTCTATGTTTTAGTTGGCCAATTAATTTCTTTCTATTTTTAGTAGGGACAAGGTCTCATTCTTGCTCAGGCTGGTTTCAAACTCCTGACCTTGAGCAATCCTCCCGCTTCAGCCTCCCAGAGTGCTAGGATTACAGGCATTAGCTACTGTGCCCAGACAGATTCTTACTAAATACTTCTTGATGCAACAAGTATCAAACAGAGGGTACTTCATGCTGGATACTGAATCATTTTCTAATACAGATCTATGAAAAACTATTCCACATGAAAAGATCATTAATTTTTTTTTTTTTTGAGACAGAGTCTTATTCTGTTGCCTAGGCTTAAGCACAGTAGCCTGATCATAGCTCACTGTAGCCTCAAACTCCTGGGCTCAAATGATCCTCCTGCTTCAGCCTCCTTAGTAGCTGGGACTACAGGTGCGTGCTACCATGCCTGGCTAATTTTTTCTAATTTTTATAGAGACAGAGTCTTGCTATGTTGCTGAGGCTGGTCTCGAACTCCTGACTTCAAAGTGATCCTCCTGCCTCAGCCTCTCAAAGTGCTAGAATTACAGGTGTGAGCCACAGCACCCAGCCGTTTTAAAATTTTTTATAGAGATGAGGTCTCCCTATGTTGTCCAGGCTGGTCTTGAACTCCTGGGCTCAAGCGACCCTCCCAACTCAGCCTCCCAAAGTACTGGGATTATAGGCATAAGCCACTACACTCAGCCTTATGGTTGAGTTTTAAGAACCCTTTATATATTGTGGATATTGAACTCTTATTAGAAATATGATTTGTAAATTTTTTTTTTTTTTGAGACAAAGTCTCACTCTCTTGCCCACACTAGAGTGCCATGGTAGCTCACAGCAATCTCAAACTCCTGGGCTCAAGCGTTCCTTCTGCCTCAGCCTCCTGAGTAGCTGAGACTACAGGCATGTGCCACCATGCCCGGCTAATTTTTTCTATTTTAGTGGTTTGGCTAATTTATTTCTGTTTTTAGTAGAGACGGGGCCTCGCTCTTGCTCAGGCTGGTCTCCAACTTGTGAGCTCAAGCAACCCTCCCACCTTGGCCTCCCAGAGTGCTAGGATTTCAGGCGTGAGCCATAGCGCCTGGCCTCGATTTGTAAATATTTTCTCCCATTCTGTGGGTTGTCTTTTTTCACTTTCTTGACATGTTCTTTGATGTACAAAAGTTTTTACTTTTAATGTAGTCCAATTTACCTATTTTTCTTTTGCTGCTTGTACTTTTGGTATGGTATCTAAGAAATTATTGCTAAATCCAAGATCATGAAGATTTATCGCTATGATTTCTTCTAAGGGTTTTACGGTGTTAGCTCTTACATTTAGGTCTTTGATCCATTTTGACTTAATTTTTGTATATGGTGTGAGATAAGGGTCCAATCATTCTTTTGCACGTGGATAGCCAGTCGTCCCAGCACCATTTGTTGAAAAGACTATTCTTTCCCCGTTAAGTGGTCTCGGCATCCTTTTTGAAAAGCAACTGACCACAGATGAGGCAGGGTCTATTTGTGGACTCTCAGTTCTATTCCACTCATCTATGTGTCTAACCTATGCCAGTATCACACTGTTGGATTACTGTAGCTTTGGAGAAAGTTTTAAAGTTTTAAGTATGAGTCCTCCAAAGTTGTTCTTCTTTTTCAAGGCTGTTTTGGCTACTGGGGACCCTTGCAATTCCATATTAATTTTAGGATAACTTTTCCCATCTTTTCAACAAAAGCCATTGCATTGCCATTAGAGATTGCATTGAATCTATACATTGCTTTGGGCAGTATTTATATCTTAACGATATTTAGTATTGGGTAGTATTGGGTATTATATTTGGGTAGTATTTATATCTTAACGATATTTAGTATTCTAATCTATGGATCTGGAATGTCTTTCTACTCATTTAGGTGTATTAAATAATTTTTCAGCAATGTTTTATAGCTTAGTGTATAAGTCTTGCACCTCATTGGCTAAATTTATTCCTATGTATTTTACTCTTTTTGATACTATCATAAATGAAACTGTTCTCTTAACTTCATTTCAGAACATTCATTTCTAGTGTATAAAAATACAACTGGTTTTTGCATGCTGATCTAGTACCCTGCAACAACCAAATTCACTTATTAGTTGGGGGGAGTCTTTAGGATTTTCTATAAGAAATTTAGTTTTTCAGTTAGGCAATTTGAGTTTGTCCCTTTGAATATCTACAATTCTCTCACTTCTTTTTCCAAAGGCAAATGCAAAGTCCATTAAAAATGGTAACCCAATGTTACTTTAGAAATGTTTCACCAAAATAACTATGAATAAATAAAAGAGCTAGACATTTTCTCATGAATGCTTTTAAAATGTCTCCTGGGTTGTTTGAAAAAGACTAGAAGGTATATTTTATGAAAACTGAAGTACATATTAGCTTCTGTTTCCTCATATAATTTTAAATAATTTTGACTTCCTTTATGAGAAAATCATTAAGACCTAAGAACTGATTTTATTTCTTGAAACTATGACCAAATGAAAATTCTATTTTAACATCTCCTTTATAGCCTATGGCTCCCTCAATCTCTCAAAAATCTCTTACTATATGCTTTTACTGCTAAATTGCATATTATGTGATGTTTCTACAAGATTGAAGTTCTTTTTTTTAAGTTTTAAAGATAATCGAAATAGCTCACTTATTATCCCTTAAAATAAAATTTGCTAAAATCAGGACTCTAGAACGGTAGTATTCAAAGGCATATACAATAGATTCCTATTTTCAAATTGAAGAGAATATAATTTCTGGAAAAAAAGCTTTCTGTTTTATACCAAAATTTCATAAACTGTATTTAGTATACATTCTAGTACCTTAATAATTCCTATAAGTATAAATTTTATTAGATATAAGTAATTCCAGCTGATTTCTAAACCCAATGTTTTATGTACTATTTTAATTAAATCTGCCTTTCAAAATAAGTTAAATACAATCAGATCATCTTTCAGCCATTTCTTTCCCTTATTGATAATCCTAGCAATTAAAATCCTCTCCCATAGTTCCATTTTCTTTTTAGCCCTTTAATTTTTCTTTTTTTTTTTTTTCCTTCTCTAGACCTTGTTGATTTTTCCCAAGTCCTCATAAGATACTGAAGTCAGAAGTGGACAAATTAGAATATAACTCCTCTCTGTGTCTACAAGAATCACAGAACTTCAGCTAGTTCACAAACAAATCAGTGTAGAAAAAAACAACATTTTTAATCTCCTGAGCAACACATGATTTAAAGAATAATTAAACTTCCAATGAGTAAATACATTGATATGGCTACTAGTAAAAATTAAACTTACCTAATTCAGAAGAGAATTTTAGGTGGCCGTTTTCGGGATCTTCAATATGACCATCTATCACATCATCAATTTTGTTTCCTTTGAAGTGTGGCTCTAATACTCGACTTGGACCACGAGTAAATCGGGGATAGAATTTTTTGGGAAATGGTCCATGGGGCCCAGACCCCTTGATGGGCACATTCTTAAGTGGCTGAGTCACTTCACTGAAGTTGAAATAAACGAAAAGTAAAACTGTCCAGGTCGCGGATGTAAAAAGGCACCCATAACAGAAATATCGAACTGTGGCACTTCCCATTATAGACCTAGCATAGCTGAAGGGCCATTTTCAATTTCCTAAACAAGAAGGATAGATATGTTAGATACTTCAGTACACTTTTAATCATCCACCAAATACACATTCACTATTTTCCAAACCACCAAGTAGGACCCCTATGCATACAGTTAACAGAGATTCCAATACAAGAAGACACACGGATAGCACTGAATTTTAAAAAAGGGTTCAACAATTAAAACCACAGGTCAATGTGTTAATGCTCAGAAAACCAGGGGCAGCAAAATAGGTGACTTAATCATTTGCCCATGTTAATGGGTATTTCTTCACCTTTGTTCTGGACTGCTTTCAGTTTGGTTATTTTTTTCATCAGATACTAACTTTTCATGGGGAAAATACAAGTACTTCCTATAGGACATCTAAGGTCCCAACTGTAAAATTGCAAGATTCTTTTTTTAACCAAGGATATTAAAATCTGTTATTAAAAATAAGCAACTTGAAAAAAAAGTTCTACTTTCCAATAAAAGGCTATGCCTGTTGTAGTGTATACTCTAAATCTGACAGTTATTTTCAAATAAAGAGTTCAAATAATTCTGTTTTCCCTCTCCTTGAGATTCCCTATAAAATAAGGCAAGAAGAACCAAATATAGCATTGAACAACAGTTTTTTTCTAAGCTTTCTGATAATATCTGTTCTTCATGAAGGCTAATACAATTTTCCAAGGATTTCTTTCTAAAGAACCCAATACACATATAAAACGATCTCAATGAAAACACTTAGTACAGAAAACCCTATATAAGTAACATACACACATGAGAAAACTACTCAGATTTAACTTATAAATTACTTATTTCTATAGTATAAGATAATTTTTAAAACATTATCAACCTCCAAAGATCAGAACAAAGCAAATCAGTGTCAGTCCCACTTTAAAAATTAGGCTGTCTTGTACAAGGTTATAACATAGGCTATAGGTTATACTATAGGTTATACCATGGTAAATAGCTCAATTTCTTAACTATCTACCAACTTAGAACTCCTAGGTATTTCACTACGAGTCAATTTAAAAAATAAAAAATAAACCAACAGTAATAAACCAAAACAAACAAAATCCCCCAAATCCAAGCAAACAAAAGTCTCACCAATAGTAAGACCAGAGGGGTGGCTGGAAATGACCACAGTGTAAAGGAAAGTCAGGCACCCAGGGGAGTGCCGTGTCAGCTTTTAGCACTTTTTAAATTAAAGACCAGCTTAGAAAAACACAAACACTGTAGAAGTAAAAGAAAATCATGGATACACAAAACACAATAATCTGCATTGAACCAAGATAATCTCCACAAGGACTTTGACTTGCTTTTGTTGTTTTCTTGTTTACTGCATTCCCTTCATTAGCACAATGAATGACCCATAGAAGATGCTAAAAAAATCTATAGAATGAATGAATATAGAAATTCAAAATGTTAATTTTTTCATATTAATATTTGTCACATTAACATTATTTTTAATATTATTAAATTTATCTTTAATATTTTTCACATTAATATTTTCACATTAATATTTTTCCTCATTAGATCTATTTATTACATCTTTCCTCATTAGATCTATTTAACATATAATACGAATGGGATACATGACTACCCATTTCTTCCTTACAATGAAATATAAGTCCCTCTGGCATAAAGAGTTCATCTGGCATTACTTCTCTGACCATATCTCCCACTAATTCCCTCTTCATTCATTTTGCCCTAGACATAGGTCTCCTTATGGGTCAAACATGTCAATCACACCCCACTTAAGGACTATTCCTTGGCTCTTCCCTCAGTCTAGAATACTCCAGAATACTTTTCCTCCCAGGTAATTTCATGGCTACCTCTTTCACTTCCATCGAATCTTTGCTCAAATATCACCTTCTCAATAAGACCCTGTACCTAGACTACCTTATTTAAAACTGCAACCCAGCCGCTAAACATTAAACTCTATCCTCCTATTCCATGGAACTTATCACCTTCTTACATATACATAACTACTTATTCATTCGGTTTATTAGTTATTGTCTATCTCCCCCATACCAGAAATAGAGCAAGAGCTCCAATAGAGCAAGAGCTTTTGCATGTTCTATTCCCTGCAATGTCCTTTGAGCTCATAAGAGTGCCTGGCACACAGTGAACATTTAATAAATATTTGTTGAAATGAATGAAAAAAATTACTGTAATATGGTTATCAATATACTTGAAAAATGCCTGGAATCTCTACACAAATTTATTACTATCTTGCTTGGGCTAAGCAATACCTTAATGCTATCCACAGAGATTATGACTACCTTATCCAACAACAGTATGGAAACTATCTCAGAACAGCCGTATTCATTATTGGAAAAGGTACAAGGCTCTTGGCTGCCTGCTAGCACCTAAGGGAAAATAAAAAAGCTTCCGGCTCAAAGGATTTGGCCAATCTGTCTAGGTTCTTCACAGAAGACTCATCCTATCCTGGCTCATCCTATCCACAACAGATAGCTTAAAATCAAAATTCTTTGGTTTCTTGAACTGTAAAATATATTAACTCTCAACAACTCTATCAGGTAGATATTATTATATTATTTCCCCCAAGCCACATCATAATTCTTTAGAGAGTATTTTTTATTTAGTGAATCATTACACGAAATTTAAAAACAGATAAAACGAAGGAATTTATAAAATCAGTCATATCTTTTATATAATTAACCATAATACTGTTCAGAAGCAGCAAAGGCACTATCTGTTTTTAGATAGGTCACCAAGTCAACACCCAAGTATTAAGAAAGTGCAAAGCAATCAGATGCCTGTTATTTAAAAAAAAATAAGTTTCTTAACTGCTTAAGAAAACATCCAAACAAAAATTAAAAACTAAAATTTTAACATAATCTGTACTAACAAATAACAAATCCAGTATCTACACAATAAAGTCTTTTTTCTTTCATACTATTTGCTATTCCTTCTACAGGCAATTGGCTATGGCTTTAATAACCAAGGCTGAAAGCCTCTGAAAGGAGGGTCAAAGCAAATATGTAAGGTTAGTTAATGCAAAACAACTAGTGAACAAAGTCTACCAATCATAAACTTGAACAGTTAATAGAGCTAAAACTTTAGGAGCTAGATATCAATGTAATATATTTTTCAAAGTTAAATGAATAAAAGGCTAACCAGATGTACATATGAATTTAAGGTGAGACAAGTCGGTACAGTTTTGTTTTCCTCCAGTCACGGTCTGGTAGCCAGCTGCTCAGGAGGGATAGGTGCCTTGTAAGCTATGAGTGGGGGTTTTGCCAGGGAGGTACAAGAGTACAAGAATGGGGCAAGGTATATGCACTGTGATGATTATAACAGATTTAAGCCAAGCAAAAAGAGATGTGAGGATGTGGAAGAACGAAGCAGGATGAAAAATACAGATAGGCCAACAGGTTAGAGGTCCTGGTGTGGCTGTTACTAGAGAGTGAACCGGAGAGACGAAATGTCACAGTTGGAAAATGAGACACCCAACACAGTGATTTTGGAAGGCTACAGTTAATGATAGTAGAATCTTCCTTTACAGATATGTGAACTGGAAATATCCCAATAAACAATTTGCCTAAA
Organism: Mirza zaza; assembly: GCA_008750895.1. NCBI lineage: Eukaryota > Metazoa > Chordata > Mammalia > Primates > Cheirogaleidae > Mirza > Mirza zaza. The sequence continues at coordinate 23,536 of VSMD01051356.1, forward strand.
GTGTAAGCACTGCTGAACTTAAACAAACCCCCTGAAGACAGGGATCATCTCCATCTTTTCAAACCTATATGCTTAGCACAGTGCCTAGTATTACCAATTAATAAGTACTTGTTTATATAATTTTTTAAAAGTGTACTTCTGTTCCATAACAGGTTAAGGGACATTGTGTAGATTCTGTGCAATGTGAAATCTTAGAGAGGACTGTAGTATATGAGCAGAGCACATCCTGGGAAATAAATGTTTACTATGAAGAAAAAGGAGAGGAAAGAGGAGAAGACAGCTAACCAGTTTGAAAAGAGTTTCATTAGACATTTTCATTATTAAGCAAAATACTCAACATGCCAGCAAAAGTCTCAAGTCTTTCTCCATGATTTCTTAACGATATATTTGAAAACACTGTGAAAGGAAATTTTAAAAATCAAAAGATGAACACTTTTATCCAAATCAACTTGGAAACTTGGGGTGGTGGTGTGTATGTGTATATATATATTTTTAAGAGACGGGGTCTTGCTGTGTTGCCCAGGCGGAACTCCAGGCTCAAGTGATCCTCCTTCCTTAGCCTTCCAAGTAGCTGGGACTAAGGTATGAGCCACTGCAACCAGCTAGAAAAGAATAACTTTTAAGGAAAATACAACATTCAAATTGACCCCAATCCCAAAGAAATAAAATTATAAAAGAGTTCCTCAAAAAACAAAACCCAAGAAAAAAACAAACAACAAAAACAAACCATCAGGCACAGAGAATGGCACAGGGGAACTCTTCCATTCTGTTAAGGATCTAATAATCCTATGCTCCTTAAACTAAATAATTTTTGTTTTAAAGGAAATCTTCCAAATTTGTTTTATGAAATAAGCATAACATTGATCTTGAAACCTGACAAAGATCGAAACTCCTGACCAAAAATCTCCTTTATAAATATCACTGCAAAAATCTTAAGATAAAATATTAAGTACGAACTTAACAAAAAATGTCTAAAACATATGAGGAAAACCATGAGAAACTCCTAAATGTCTTAAAAATCTCAGCTCTCCCTAAATGAACTTGTAAATGTTACACACTCATTAAATATACTGTCAGATTTTTTTTTCCTGGAGCTAGACAAGTTGATTCTAAAATTCATTTGGAAAAGAATGAATGAGAATAAAACCCTGGGGAAAGAACTAGGAGGGAAGTTAGCCCTACTGGATAATAAACTCCAGGACAGTTCAGGGTGGCACACACATAGACTGACAAACTGATGGGAAAGGGATAGGAAAAAAAATCCAATTACATAAAAAAAACTTTAAAAATCTAGTATATATTATATTTAACATAAATTTAGTATAAATAAAGATAACACCAAAAACCAGAGAGGAATGAATGCCTTTTAACTAAATGATGTGAAAACATCTGTTTAGCCATACGGACAAGCAACAGGGTTCATTCCTATCATTACCCACCAAGATACGTCTGATATGAATTAGATATTTAAATGTGAAAGATGAAACCAAACAAGTATCAGAAGAAAACACGAGCAAATTCCTCTATTATCCGAGAGTGGGCAAAATTTTTTAGCTAGGACCAAAAAATTTAAAAACAATACAGGAAAAAAACTGGATTACGCAAAAACAAAAAAACTTTGGATAGTAAAAGACACTAAAAGTAGAAAGACAAAGGATAAACTGGAAAAAATACTTGCAACTGGTATCACAGACAAAAGAGTAATATCTCAGTATTAGTTTTCTATTGCTATGTAACAATTACTGAAAACTTGGTGGCTTAAAACAACATACATTATCTCATGATTTCTGTGGGTCAAGAGTGAGCACAGCTTAAGCTGGGTCCTCTGCTGAGGGTCCCCAAGGCTGCAGTCAAGGTTTTAGTCAAGCTATGTCCTCACCTGGAAGCTCCACTGGGAAAGAATGTGCTCTAATCTCACTCATATTGCCAGAATTCAGTTCCTTGTGGCTGCAGGACTGAGGGTCCTTGGCCTTCTAATAGCTATCAGCTGGAGGCCACCCTCAGGTCCTAGAGGTTGGCTGCAGTCCCCTGCCACGTGGGCTTCACCACTGTGGCCCCTAACTTCATCAATTCAACACAAAGGAGTCTCCTACTCCGGTCTGCTTAAGACAGTCTTAAATAATGTGATGTAGTCACAGGGGTGACCTCCTATCATCTTTGCCAATGACCTGACCTAATCAATAGACTGACATTCTATCACCTTTGCCATATTCTATTGATTAGAAGCAAGTCATAGGTACCCCCCTGCCCGCTCCCACCTGCAGGAGGAAATTTCACAAAGTTTGAGGGCAGCAGGTGGCAGGAAATCACTGGGGGTCCACCTTAGGGTTTGTCAGACACAATTTCAAATAAAGAGATTCTAAAAGTGAATGACCAGCAACCGTACAGACCATTCACAGGGACAGACCATTCACAGAAAGAGAAATACAAATGGTTCTTAACCATATGAAAAAATGATCAAACCTGCTTATAATAAGGGAAATGTAGGCCGGGCGCGGTGGCTCACGCCTGTAATCCTAGCACTCTGGGAGGCTGAGGCGGGCGGATTGCTTGAGGTCAGGAGTTCGAAACCAGCCTGAGCAAGAGCGAGACCCCATCTCTACTATAAATAGAAAGAAATTAATTGGCCAACTAATATATTTAGAAAAAATTAGCCGGGCATGGTGGCGCATGCCTGTAGTCCCAGCTACTCGGGAGGCTGAGGGAGCAGGATTGCTTGAGCCCAGGAGTTTGAGGTTGCTGTGAGCTAGGCTGACGCCACGGCACTCACTCTAGCCTGGGCAATAAAGTGAGACTCTGTCTCAAAAAAAAAAGGGAAATGTGAACTCAAATTACACTGAGATATCATTTCCCACCTGTTCAATTTACAAAAATTCAAAAGCCTGACAACATATTCTGAAGGTGAGACTGTAGGGAAACTCCTATATATGGTAAGCTATGACATAGCTTCTGCGCAGGTTCGTTTAGCAACATCTAATACAATTATACCCATTTACCCTTTGACTCAGCTCTATTACTTCTAGTAATCTATCCTACAGATGGTAAAGATAGGAAACAATACACCCACAAGGTTATTCACTACAGGATTCTGTGTAATAGCAAAAAGCTGAAATCAAACCAATTGTCTATTAATAAGGGGCTTGCTGAATAAACTAAGAAATACCCATACAATAAAGCAATAGACAGCTGTAAAAAGGAAAATATCTCTATATATTATAAGTCATAGAAAAAGATGAGAAGAGTGTATATAAAATGCTACATAAAAATACACACACACACACCGGCTGCTATTATATTATAAAACAAAGGATCAAGAAAAGGAAGGACAAAACATAATACTGAGTCGGTTTCTAGCATCCCCTATAAATCATTTTTTTAAAGTTGATACCCATAGGAGGGAAGGAAATAAAAGAGGGTTTGGAAGCTAGACATCATCTTTATAGGCAAAGAGCAGCCTTGCACTACACCATGCGATCCAAGAAACTAGAAAAATATGTCTATAAAAACACACAACAATTTAAGCACATATATACTTTAATCTACTCAAAAAGCAGCATTGTTATTGCTACCATTATCACCTACTGTTGTTATATCTAAAATGCTTTCTGGCAAACTGTTTCTGTAACAAAGGTCTAAAATCTCAGCTCATTCAATTCAAATTCCAGCATCATCAAATTAGAGTAAGGGGTATTTCTTAACAGCACAACACAGTGCTTTGAGGTAAGAAGGCTCATTTTGAAATGCTTTTTACAAGCACCCTCTATTAACAGACAACACAATCCACACGAACTACAAAATTGTGCTCCTTAAAGTAGTTAAATTATGTAACGGTCCTTAAAACAATGCCTGTTATGCAATGCCACTCTACAGATGATAGCTTATGTAATTCCTCTAATCTTCCAGTCATAGCTTATTAAATGTACTAAATAATCCAACATTCTTCTGAAGATCATTAAATAAGAAGACAGTAGGAGCTCCACATGCCAGGCAATATTCAAGGTGCTGGGGGTCAATAATAATAATAGCTTTTGCTGTTGTGCTCAAAACTTAGAAAAGACAGATAAGCAAAAAGGAAACTATAAACCACCTAAAATCTCACTACAATTAGTGTGTTGCTATATAATCTACTAATTATTTTTAATCTCTCCATACTATACACAAAATGTTATACTGTTTTTGGCAATTACTGAAAAACTAATAGACTCAGGTTAGTGGCAGTATGGCTAATTTTCTTTGTACTTTTATTTAAAACATTTTCTACAAAGAACATATGTAGCTATTTGATAGAGGAGGTAAATATTTTCTTAGGAAAACACTTATTAAAATTATAAGAGCCATGGATCAGATTAAATATGTTAAGGCTTTGAAAGAAGCAGGATACCCTTTTCTTTTTATCTCAAAAGCAAAGGAGATTTCCATACCAAAATGCACAAAGAAAACAGAATGAATTTTAAGCACACTGAAACTTAATTCCATTGTCAAAAATTTGAGAATAAAATTTGAACACTGAACAAATGCTCTAAAAGCATGATTTGAACAATAGTTCCTCTACAAAGTATTATCTAGTCTGAAATTCTTAGGCCCCTTTTAATTTCCACCTTTTACTACAGGCTAATGATACAATTCTGGTTAACTAAACACTTACATTTTCTATCAGCACAAAGTTAAACATTTACCTATAAAAGTTAAATATTTACCTTTCAGTATTTTTCAGCTATTTTCTCATAAGTATACTCTGCATTCTGCATTGTCAAACAGCAAATATTTGTTAGCCTTTTCCATAAAAAAGGCAATTCATGTTTTGACTCAGCTATAGTCATGTGAGTACAAATACTGATTTATATAATACTGTCCCTACCTATCTCCATGAAATTACCAGGTGATGACAACATGAAAATACACATTATTCCTTCTCATTCCTTTTTCAACCTGGAAAACTAGAAGAAAGCTTAGCCACCAACCACAGTATTTTATAATTACACATAAGGAGATTATTGAATTAGGAAGGGTTCAGAGCAAATTCCAAATATGATATGTTCCCTGGGAACAATCCTTTGAAACCCCTCTGATATTTATGAATCCCTTCTCTATAAGAAAATTAAAAAGGACATAAATATGTGAAATGTGTAACATTATATCTCAAATACAGAAGAAAAACACAAAGCAATGCTGATGGGAGAAAGAAGTAAACAAACATCAAAGAAAAAGAAACTAAAAAGACAGACAATATGGTAAAGTACCTAAAAGTACTTCCCAAGCAAAACTTGGGAGAACCAAGGCTCAGTGAATATGGGCTGGTAGAGGCTGTTATTATTATACCCTCTCTGAACCAGTGCCCAAGTAGAAAGTAGCACCTCTCACTGCAGCTCTGTGGAAGACAATAGGGAAAAAGTGACCATATCCTCAGGGGCAAGCATGAAATCAACAACAATCAATAGGTAAACTTGTGCAACAAACGTTTATTCCACTGGAATCGTTAGAGTCCAGACCTTTCTAACTATCTATCCTACTACATATACTGTATTAAGCCTTCTCTTTCTTTTATTATATGTCATATTTAAATTAATTAATGACCCCATGTATCTGCTCAAGACTGCCAGGAATGCCCAGGAAATGCCTTATTGCTATCTCTTTGTTAGTCCCAACAAATAGTCAATATTCTGGTCAACACAGGGGTCACAAAATCAAATGTTTTTAGAAACCAAGCCATGTGTGAACTTAGCCAGAGAGAGGAAACGTAAGAATGGTGGGGGCTGGGGCATGGTGGCACATGCCTATAGTCTCAGCTGGAGTCTCAGCTACTCAGGAGGCTGAGGTGGGAGGATCGCTTGAGCCCAGGAATTCGAGGCTGCAGTGAGCTATGATCTAGCCATTGTACTCCAGCCCAGGCAGCAGGGTAAGACTCAAAAAAAAAAAAGGTCCTGATTTGCATCCTATGCATATTGTTTTTCCTGTGTAAGTATACCATTCACCTGTGAGAGGCTTTCTGACTAGTGATCCGGGGAGACAGAGTAGGAGCTACCCATAAACCACTATTGAGGGGTGCTTGTTATTTTCTAAACTGTTGTTTTTGCATTTCAAAGTGTGCTGGCTAGGTAGTGCCAAAAAGACCATCAACAAACTGAAATGTGACAGAATCCTGGGCCTTTTTCAGAAAACTCTTTTCTGAATATCTACCACCTCAACAGGTTTAGAAAGCTGACAAACTTGACTGATCTGCCAGACGGCCAGGCCCTAGCCCATGCTGTCCAATCAAGCCCAGGAAATCAATACAGCAGATGCTGCTGCCTGCACAACCACCTGGGCTTCCCACAAGATGGTCTACACTCAAACTGCCAACACCCGTATCTCTGGCCTCTGATGCCTGCCCGCCAGCCGGGCAGGCCCAAAGTAGGGGAGAATGTGTACCTCCCTAGGGACAGCCCTCAACAATGGACTGGTAAAAAGATGCCAGCTCCCTCACGCCCTTCCCCAGAGGAGTAACTCTGACACTGGTATTCCCCCCTGCTCTGGAGTCCCCAGCACGGTTAAGCTTGCGCTCTCCACAGCGGGAACTGGCTTGAAAACATACCCTTTACTAGCTGCCTTTCCTACCACCTCTGACTTCACTTCCCTGGTGTGTCCTGGGATTACCTCACAAACAAACGATTTCGATTCAAATTTTTTATCTCAGGATTTGCCTCTGGAGGAGCCCAAACTAATAAAATCAGGTTTCAACAGAAAAGAAACAACTTGACAAATTCTTACATGTACTATTTTTTTATTTCTGAATGGAAAATCTAATAAAGATAGAGCTTTTATAGTTCTGTTGCCTGTGCAAAAAAAATAATGCATACAAAAGAGTTTTTCTGAAGAGTTGAAAGACATTTTTATACTTGCAAGAAAAGAACAAAGTGATAAGCTTTTCAAAGGAAAGCAAAAGCTATAAAGCAGTACTGTTTGAATCCTTATTAATCAGGTGATATATATGAACTATTAAATTTAGCTTACATAATTAAATCTAGATGCAATATCACAGACCTGGGCCTATGCATCTAATTCACTCAAGGTGGTAACAGGTCACAAAAAGTTAAAAAGAATGGTGCTGATGTCGCTCTCAGCCCCAACATATAATGAGCATAGAAGTTGTCACTCCTCGAGCAATGAGAAAAAGCTGGGCAAACTAAAAATCAATGACTTTTGTGGACCTATCAGAGAACTGAGGTAACAGGGCAAACTACACAGGAAACCTGGAGAAACACAGGCAAGACCTGCTTACCTGGAGCAGAAGCTGCTGAAGCTATAAACTGGCGCTGGGGGCTGAGTGCGGACTAGCAAGAGACGAGACCCTCCAGGGAAGGGTCTCTCATCTGTGGGCTTTACCCAGGAACTCCACTAGCTGCTCAAGGTGAAGGTCCCAGAAAGACCCCCCAGGCAGGGAAAGGGAAAGGTAATCATTGTGAAACACACCCAGAACTTTCTCCATAACAAAGGCATATGCTCCAGGGGAAAAGACATTTCCAGGGCATCTCCCAACTGGGGGAATACAAAGAACATTCCTCCACTCCAGCCTCCTCTAAAGGGGAAAAAAATCATCAACAAAAGTCAGGGTTTCAAGGAAACAGAGTAAGAACTCAGCAGCTAGCAGGGTCCTCAAACTTTTTAAACAGGGGGCCAGTTCACTGTCCTTCAGACTGCTAGAGGGCCAGACTATCGTTTTAAAAAAAAACTATGAACAAATTCCTATGCATACTGCACATATCTTATTTTGAAGTAAAAAAACAAACAGGCAAAAACACCCGCATGTGGCCCACAGGGCGCAGTTTGAGGACATCTGAGCTAGGGCAAGGAGTAGAGGTAGGGGTTGGGAGGTGGGTGGGGTGAGGGGAAGCTAAACCATTAGAGAAATACTTGTGAAGGTCACAACCCACAAGAGTGAACCTATGTGAAACACAGGCCCACTACTAGTGAACTCTTACCCTCCTTCACATTTTGTCACATCTACAGGGTTTCAAATATAATAAATGTGGGTTACAGCTGAAAGAGCTGGAAGACACGGCGTCTCTCTGGGGAAGAGTACTTAGAAATTCCTTAAGTCAAGAGGGCAGACAAAAACTAGGACACTAGAGCAATCCGCAGACAAATCCTAGCCAGATTACCATAAATCCTCATACCAAAGGTCTGTTTACCTCAATTCCTATTGTCAGGCTTTCAACAACACACACAAAAAAGAAAAAAAAGAAAAAGAAAAAAATTATAACACATATATACCAAAAGGCAAGGGAAAAAACAGTCTGAAAACACAAAGCAATAATCAGACCAGACTCACATATGACACTGTCAACGAAAAAAAAGTCAAATTCTGTAAAATAATTTTAAAGAGATTTACTCTGAGCCAAATTTGAAGACCATGACCCAGAGCAAGTGGACTCGCTGTGGCTGGGTTACGGTTTGGTTTTATACATTTCAGGGAGACAGGGGTTATAGGCAGAGTCATAAATTAATACATGGGAGGCAGACAATGGTTTGGCCAGAAAAGGTAAGCCATCTCGAAGGGGGGCGGGGCTTACAGGTTATAGGTGGGTTTAAAAATTCTTTGACTTGTAACTGTTTAAAGACATGAAGCTTTGTCTACAAGCATGGAATGTTTTAACATAAGGAACTGTTATCAGAGATAAGCCACCAGACATAGATTTGTTGTGTAAACTGAGGACCTGCAGGTTTGTCTTGAATATACCTTAGGCCTTATTAATGGGTTACAAATGATGTCCCCAAGAAGGGAGGGGGGCATTATAAGGTATGTCTGACCTCTCTCCTCCTGGCAGGCAATTTAGTTTTAGGATATTCCTTTGGACACAAGGGGGTCCATTTAGTCAGCTAGTGTGTGTATGGGGGGTGAGCCTTAAAATTTTATTTTAGTTCACAACACAGATGTTGGGATTATCAAATAGGGAATTTTAAATATCCATAATTAATATGTTAAGAGCTTTAGAGGAAAAAGTATACAACATGCAAGAAGAGATGGATATTGTGAGCAGAGAGATAGGAAACCCTAAGAAAGAATCAAAAGGAAATGCTAGAAATAAAAATGAAGAATGCACTCTACGGGCTCATGAGTAGGCTCGATGGCGCCAAAGAAAGAAATCAGCTTACAGGTAGGTCAACAGAAACATCCCAAACAAAAAATGAAAAAGAATAAAAAAAAAAAAAAAAAACCCAGAACAGCCAAGAACTTTGGGACAATTTCATAAAGTATAACATACATATTACTGGCACATCAGAAGGAAAACAAAAAGGCAGAAGAAATATTTGAAATTAAATGGGCAAGAACTTTCCATAACACCAGACATCAAACCACAGATCCAGGACACTGACACCAAGCAGGACAAATACCAAAAAACCTTCACCTACGCATATCATATTCAGAAAATCAAAAGCAAATATAAAATCTTGAAAGAAGCCCTGGGAGGGGTACTTTATCTATAGAGGAAAAAGAGAAACCAGACCTGCCCTGCAAAAAATGTTAAAAGAAATTCCTTAGGCAGAAGGAAAATGATATAGGTCAGAAACTTGGACCTACATAAAGAAGTTCATCGGAGGCTGGGCGTGGTAGCTCACACCTATAATCCTAGCACTCTAAGAGGCTGAGGCGGCAGATCACTCAAAGTCAGGAGTTCGAAACCAGCCTGAGCAAGAGCAAGACTCATCTCTACTAAAAATAGAAAGAAATTAATTAGACAGCTAAAAATAGGATTTTCTAACTCAAATTACAGAATTTTTTAAAAATACTTGTTTATATTCAAAATACAGGTAAACAGTACATTTATCAATAATGAAATTATTAATACAGGACAGGGGTGATGGCTCACGCCTGTAATCCTAGCACTGTGGGAGGCCAAGGCAGGAGGACTGCTTGAGCTCAGGAGTTCAAGACCAGTCTAAGTAAGAGTGAGACTCCGTCTCTACTAAAAAAAAAAAAAAATTGGTAGGGTGTCAGGGAATATGCCTGTAGTCCCAGCTACTCAGGAGGCTGAGGCAGGAGGATCACTGAGCCCAGGAGTTGGAGTTTGCAGGGAGCTACAATGATGCTGCTCCACTCTACCTGAGGTGAGAGAGGGAGATTCTGTCTCAAAAACAACAAAAGAAACCCTAGTATAAAGATTTTTTTTAAAAAAAGCAGTTGGAGAATGCCATAGGAGACCTAGAAACAAGTATACACTTTAGACAGTAATCTCATTTCCTCCAAGAAAAAATATCCTAAAGAAATAATAAATTGGGGGGAAAAACTTGGGTATATCCAAAAGCAAACTTGCTGCTACAATAAAGATCAAAGCAAACTATATGGAAACAAGGATGGAGGAGAAATCAATTTTGTATGAAAACACTTGAAGATTTCTTATAGAAGTTGAGATTTAAGTTTTGGCTTTCAACATGAAAATTTCAAAGGCCAAATACTGAACTATTTCAAGGAGAAAGTTCAAATCTTGCGAAACTGCAACACGTATCTGTTTTCAGTTTTCCAAACAGAACAGCAAGTAGAATGGCTGACTGTAATGATGAATACAGGGCAGGACAAGGCTACTGTAAGGTGAGGGTAAGGATTAACTTGTTCTGCATGCAAAAGCAAGTTCGCTAGTGTTTTTGAGCAAATAAATCTTAGGAAGAAAATCCTAGCAGCTGTGTGTAAATGGTTTGCGACAGAGGGAAAAAAATCTAGAATCAGAGAGTACAGTTAGAAAAATTCCAATAAGAGGCTATTGTGTTTCGATCTAAGGCTATGAAAGTGAGTGGAAAGGAGGATGGGCAGCAGAAATGTCTGTACTCATCAACTTGACAGGATGTGGGCCCTCTAAGGGAGAAAGGGATGATAAAAATACCCAGCTTTCAAGTCTGAACCATAGGGAGCACAGGTTTGGGAGGATTAACAGAAGATGAACTTTGCTCTGCACATGTTGCATCTGAAAGAACACTGATATGGAGATGTGCAGGAGCTTCAAATTCAAACTGAGGCCTCAGAGAGAAGTTTAAAATAAACATCGAAATGATAGTTTAAGTTACATGGACGTAATAGCGAAGAAGGGCTTAAGTAATGAGGGTAGCAGGACGGATTAGGGAGCGAGCGCTGAAGCTCTGGGGACGCGCAAACTTAAGTACCGGGTTAAGCAGAAGAGCCCGTGAAGGACCTGAGGACCACAAAGTGGGAGGACTCAAGAGTGTGTACTGACAAGCACCATGAGGTATCACAGAGGTTTAGAAAGGTCAAGACACGTGAGAGCTACGGTGGAGCCCTCAGATTTAGCAATTAATAAGGAATGAAGGTCTTTAAGAAAGCAGTTTTTAAAAGGTGAAGATGACTTTTGTCAGTTCCTCAAAATGTTAAACAGAATTGCCATTTGATCCAGCCATTCTACTCCTGGATGTAGTATACTCGAAAGAATCCAAATGGACTCCAACAGACCCCTGTGAACACATGTTCATAGCGTTACCGCAGTAGCCAAAAGGTGGAAACAACCCACTGTCCATTAAAGGACAACTGGATAAGCAAATTGTGATATATGCATACAATGGAATATTATTCAGCCATAAGAATGAAGTATGATACTTCCTACAACATGGATGAACCTTGAAAACATTATGTGAAATCAATCAGACACAAAAAGACAAATACTGTACAATTCCACTCACGTGAAGTATCTATTATAGATTAGGCAAATTCATACAAACAGAAAGGGGCTGGGGAGAGGAGGAAATAGAGAGTTATTGCTTAATGATTAGAGTTTCCGATTGGGGTGATGAAAAAGTTTTGGTGACGGTGATACAACATTGTGAATGTACCTAATGCCATTAAACTGTACACTTAAAAACGGTTAAAATAAACTTCATGTTATATATATTTTACCACGAAAAAAAAAAGACACACAGACAGAACTCCTTAGGAGGAACAGCACAGAAACTGTCAGAAGTAAAGTGTGGACTACTGTTTCATGACATTTAATTTGAAAAGTTCAACTGATACATATTGAAGGTAAACACGTTTTTCTATTTCCTATTTTTCTGAAGACAGTAGATCTCAAAATACAGTATTTCTGGGGAAAAGATCAGTTTTTTAAAAAAAAAATCTTGAGTGCTTCCTCCCAACGCTAGTTCCCCAGTGGTGGGAAGCTGCCACTTGTGGGACTCCCAGACGCTGGGGCGCTTGGCAGTCGGGCAACACCTCTTCTCTAGCCCAGCATGGTGGGCTCCACCCTTGGCGGCGGGGACAAGCGAGGAAAGCCACTTTCCTTGCGCGACTGGTGTGAATCTGTGGGGCCTCGGCACTGTACAATGACTGACAGCTCACTGATTCGGCCGCCGGACTGGCTTAGGCCATCTAATAAGATCATAACTCTAGGGCTTGCTCTTCACATCTGGGAAGCTGCCAACAGCGGGGTCTGTACCGTGTTTCCCTGAAAATAAGACGGATCTTATATTTATTTTTCCTCAAGAAGGGCTTACTTTCAGGGGATGTGTGATTTTTTTTAAGTACGGTACAACAATCTACATTTATTCAAATATAGTTAAGTCATCTTCTTCTGGAACATCATCATAACTCTCCAAACCCCGAATTCCATCCTGAATTTCTTGCGACTCTATTTCCTTTAGAACCACTGGCCCCAGTCTCTCATGTCGAGCACTAGAGCTCTCACGGGGCAGATGAGAAGGGATGCTCGTCTTCTTTACCACTCTGCGATGAAATGCATGGGTTGTGCAGATGCGCTGCGCAGCCACGCCCATCACTAGGTCTTATTTTTGGGGTAGGGCTTATATTGCACAAATGCTTAGAAATCCTGCTAGAGCTTATTTTATGGGTAGGTCTTATTTTTAGGGAAACACGGTATACAGGGAAGGAAAAGCGATCTTAGGAATTCCACCAATTTACCTCTCCCATCAGGAGCAGCCTCCCAAGCTGGTGAAAGAGCCCTGAATAACATTAGCAGCTCCCCTAGCGGCAGGTCAAGCAACCACAGAAGCACACACACACAGGTTTGCAGGCATCAGCTGAGATCTGTCTTGCCTTACGCCCACTTTAAGGGGGAATACGGTCCAAATAACCCTTGGGAGTGACAAGACCCTTCCTAAGGATCAGGGCATTCGTATTCCTCTTCCAGGAGACCAGAGACTAACACGGAGGCATCAGATTACCTTGATAACTGGCTTCTCTATGCCACCTACAACCAACAACAAAGAGGGTAACTGGATAACTTAACACAGTGCCCTCCATCTTAAGCTATTAGAGGGCAGTGGAGTCATACACATAAGTGCAATCCACCACCTGAGAGCTTAAGCTGGAGAACCAAACTCACTAATCTCCATGGCAAGAGGTGAAGACAACAGGTCAGAGGTAACCCAATTTGCTAAAATACCTCTAAGGCAATACAAGAGCAGGGAACCTCTTCCACCACTATCAAGGAACGAACGTCCCTGCCAGGCACAGTGGCTCCTGCCTATAATCCTACCACTCTGGGTGGCCGAGGTGGGCGGATTGCTCGAGGTCAGGAGTTCAAAACCAGCCTGAGCAAGAGCGAGATCCTGTCTCTACTATAAATAGAAATTAATTGGCCAACTAATATATATAGGAAAAATTAGCCGGGCATGGTGGCGCATGCCTGTAGTCCTGGCTACTCAGGAGGCTGAGGCAGCAGGATTGCTTGAGCCCAGGAGTTTGAGGTTGCTGTGAGCTAGGCTGACACGGCACTCACTCTAGCCTGGGCAATAAAGCGAGACTCTGTCTCAAAAAAAGAAATTAAAAAAAAAAAAAAAAAAAAAAGGAACGTCCCTTGGGGGCTTGAAGTTAGGGGCACAATCCAGTTCTAGCACTCCCGTTCTTGACCAAGTAGCTTGATGAGAAAGAACCAGTGAAAGAACACAGGCAACATGAAAGATCAGAGAGAAAAGTTACCCCCCAAAGAAATGATTGGAGCCTCAAAAATGGATACTAATTTAAATGAAATGATTAAAATAACAGAAGAATTGCAAATATGGATTATAAGAAAATTCAGTGGAACTGAAGAGACAATCGAAACCCAACACAAAGAAGCCACGAGAACAATACAGAAAATGAATAAAACATTCTCTAAAGAAATCGAAGTATTACAAAAGAACCAAACAGAAATTCTGGAAATGAAAGAGGCATTCAAGGAACTTCAAAACACAGAATTCCATTTCTTACGAATGGAATGGATCATGCAGAGGAAAGAATCTCAAAGCTTGAAGATAATGCCTATGTGTTAAACAAATCAGATGAAGAAAAAGAACACAGAAGCAAGAGACAAGAACAAAACATATGAGAAGTGTAGGATTATGTAAAGAAACCAAATATAAGAATTATAGGCATCCAGAGAGAGAAAAAGAAAACATGCAAGGGCTGGAAAATATATTTCTTGGAATACTGGAGGAAAATATGCCTGGACTGACCAGAAATATAGATATCCAGATACAAGAAGCACAGAGAACTTCTGGGAGACTCAACGTGAAAAGGCAATCACCACATCCCATAATTATTAGACTGGCCAAAGTGAACACAAAAGAGGCAATCCTTTGAGTAATAAGATGAAAAACAGCAGATTTCCTACAAAGGAAAACCTATCAGACTAACTGTAGACTTCTCAACTGAAACCCTACAAGCCAGAAGGGACTGGGGATTCATCCTCAATCTTCAAAACAGAACAATGGCCAACCTAGAATTCTTTACCTGGCAGAAATAAGCTTCATTTATGAGGGAGAAATAAAGACTGTCCCAGACAAGCAATCACTGATGGAATTTGTAAAGATCAGACCTGCCCTGCAGGAAGTACTCAGACCTGCATTATACACTGAACAGCGTAATAGACGCTCACCAAAGTAAAATCACCCAAGAGTTAAAAGTCCAGAACCTGGATTCCACAATGCCTTATGAGGTAAAACAAAACTGTAAGAATTTGCTCAACAATACGAACAGAAATCTACCCCAAAATATCAGACCTCTCAATAAATGTGAATGGCTTGGATTGTCCTTTGAAGAGACAGACTGGCTGAGTGGATAAAAAAATTATAAGACAAGTATCTGCTGTCTCCAAGAACACATCTAATCCACAAAGATGCTTTCAGACTCAAGGTCAAGGACTGTAAAACAAACTTCCAGGCAAATGGAAGAACGCACGGATAGCGATCCTTATTTCAGACAACATAAACTTTAAAATACCAAAAGTAAAGAAAAAGATGTTCACTATAAATGGTGAAAGGAAAAATTCAACAAGAAGACTTAACAATTCTTAATATTTATGCACCCAACACAGGAGACCTCGGATACATAAAGCAAACCCTGTTTGATCTAAATAGCATGATAAACAGTAATGCCATAGTAACTAGGGATTTCAACAATCCCACTAACTGAATTGGACAGATTCTCCAAACAGAAAATAAGCAAAGAAACAACGCACTTAAATAGAGTTCTAGAACAAATGGATCTAACAGACATCTACAGAACATTCCACCCAAATAAAGCCAAATATACATTCTTCTCATAAGCTCATGGAACTTTCTCCAAAATCAATCACATCCTAGGCAACAAATCAGACCTCAACAAATTAAAAAAAAAAAAAAAATAGAAATCATACCATGTATCTTCTCAGACCATAGTGGTATAAAATTAGAGATCAAACCCAACAGAAACACCACTTCACAAAGTCATGGAAATTAAACAATCTATTGCTGAATGACTACTGGGTCAAAGGGGAGATCCTGATGGAAATCAAAAGATTCTTCAAACTAAATGATAACGGGAACACAAGTTATCAAAATCTCAGGATACAGCAAAAGCATTCCTGAGTGGAAAACTAATAGCATTAAATGCTCACACCCAAGAGACAGGAAGCTCACAAATCATCAAACTAATACATCATCTCAAGGAACTGGAAAAGGAAGAGCAAATTAGTTCTAAACCTAGCAGAAGAAAAGAAGTAACTAAGATCAGAGCAGAACTAAATGAAACTAAGAACAAAAGAACTATACAGAAGAGCAATAAAACCAAAAGTTGGTTTTTCAAAAAGATAAACAAAATTGATAGCCCTCTTGCTAGACTGACAAGAACTAGAAAGGAAAGGACTTTAATAAACTCAATCAGAACTGAAAAATGAGAGGTCACTACTGA
Source organism: Mirza zaza (assembly GCA_008750895.1). Lineage (NCBI taxonomy): Eukaryota > Metazoa > Chordata > Mammalia > Primates > Cheirogaleidae > Mirza > Mirza zaza. The sequence continues at coordinate 39,683 of VSMD01051356.1, forward strand.
CATCACGGAAATACAAAATTCAAATACTATAAAAATCTATATGCCCCAAAACTACAAAATGTGGAGGAAATGGACAAATTCTTGGAAACACACAACCTCCCTAAGCTCAATCAGGAAGAAATAGAATTCCTGAAAAAACCAATATCAAGCACAGAAATTGGAGCAGCAACTAAAAATCTTCCAAAAAAATGAGAAGTCCCGGACCAGATGGATTCACACCTGAATTTTACCAAATCTACAAAGAAGAACTCATATCTGTACTAAAGAAATTATTCCACAACATTGAGAAGGATAGTATCCTCCTCAACTCATTCTACAAAGCCAATTATCACCTTGATACCAAAGCCGGGAAAGGACACAACAATAAAAGAAAACTACAGACCAATACCCCTCATGAATATAGGCACAAAAATCCTAAAAAAAACTTAGCAAATAAAAGCCAATAGTCAAAAAAATAATTCATCTTGACCAGGTGGGCTTTATCACAGAGATGCAAGGCTGGTTCAACATATACAAATCTATAAATGCAATTCACCACATAAAAATAAAACAAAGACCATATGATTCTCTCAATAGATGCAGAAAAAGCATTTGACAAAATCCAGCACACTTTTATGATAAAAAACTCTTTAACAAAATAGGAATAGATGGGACATTCCTTAAAATTATTAAGGCCATATATGATAAACCCACAGCCAATATCATACTGAATGGGGAAAAATTAAAAGCATTCCCGCTTAGAACAGGAACCAGACAAGGCTGCCCACTATCTCCACTTCTATTCAACATAGTGCTGGAAGTCCTTGCCAGAGCAATCAAACGGAGGGGAATTAAGGGTGTCTGAATGGGGGTAGAACAGGTCAAACTCTCACTCTTTGCTGACAATATATATCTAGAAAATTCCAAGGATTCAATCAAGAGACTCCTGGAATTGATAAATGAATTCAGTATAGTCTTAGAATACAAAATCAATGCATACAAATCACCTAGTGAGAACAGCCTTTATCAAAAACTCCCAAAACAACAAATGCTGACACGGATGTGGAGAGACTGGAACACTTACACTGCTGGTGGGATTGCACATTAGTACAACCCCTGTAGAAAATAATCTAGAGATACTTCGAAGACCTAAAAATAGAAATACCATTTGATCCAGGAATCCCATTACTAGGCATCTATCCAAAGGAAAAAAAGACCTTCTATAACAAAGACATCTGCACTCAAATGTTTATAGCAGCACAATTTACAATTGCAAAGATATGGAAACAACCCAACTGCCCATCGATACATGAGTGGATTAATAAAATGTGGTATATGTATACCATGGAATACCACTGGACTACAAAAAACGATGGTGAACCTCTTATATTATCCTGGACAGAGATTGAGCCCATCCTTCAAAGTGAGTTATCACAAGGATGGAAAAAATGCACCACATGTACTTGCCATCGAATTCGTACTAACGGATCAACACTCAGGTATTCACATGGTAGTAACACTCACTGGGTGCCGGTCAGGTGGGGGAGGGTTAAACACACAACTAATGGAATCGGAGCACACTGCATGGGGGAAGGGCAGGCTTGTAGCCCTGGCTTGGGCAAGGCAAACGCATTACATGTAACCAAAATGTCTGTACCCCCATAACATCCTGAATTTAAAAAAAAAATCTGAACATCCCAGCCTAAACCTGATTTGAGGGAGGAGAGTAACACCAGAATATTTTGGTGGGTGCAGAGTAGTGGTATGAAAAACGTATTCAAAATGATAATGCCATTTTATATTTGGAAAACCAACCAACCAATTGTTTTCACAAGGCAAAGACCAAACTTTCTTTGATGGTAAAAATAAACAAAGCCAGTCCATCATAAATATTCCTCCAAGGGTGACGTCTACCAGAATTAAAGGGCGGGAGCCTTGGCATTTTTTATATTTATCCAAACGGCATGGGTTTCCAAAATATGGGAAATTACACAAGACAGATGACCCAATTTCTACAACAAACGTACTGAAAAAAGAAAGAAAGAAAGAAACTTAAGAGGCATATCAACCAAATGCCATGTGTGGATCTGGTCAAAACCCTGACCGGCAAAAAACAATAGTTAAAAAAAAAAAAAATGGAGCGAACACCAAATACTGCGGAAACTGAGGCTTCAGTACCCGGGTTCGTTATCCTATTCTCTCTGGGATCTCGGTTCTAAAATGCCCGAAAACGAGGCCCGGGGCGGGCCCTGCCCTCCCTGCGCTCAGCCCGGGCTGTCGCGTGTCCCGCGCTCGCAGGGAGGACACACACGGGACCCGGGGAGGAGCTCCGGGGACAGGCACCGCCTCCGCGGGAGACAGCCCTCGCCTGAAGGAACGTGCTCCGGCCTCCGTCGCTGGCGGGTCCGGCCGGTCCCGGCGCTGCACCTGCCCGCAGGCCCCGGAGCCGGCCGGCCGCTGGCCGCGGGCGCTTCCCCGCCCCCGCCCCGAGGCCCGCGCGCCGCAGCCCAGCGCTCGCCCCTGAGGCGCAGCGGGGACGGACGGAGGCCGCGCGGGGCCAGGCGCCGCCGCCCGGCTGGCCGGCCGGCCGGCTACTCACCGCGACGCCCGCAGCCCAGGAGCGCGGCCTTCCGGGACTCGCGCGGTGGCATCGCTCCTCCCGCCACAGCCCCAGTCCGAGCCGCAGGAACCGCGGCGGGCGGAGCTGCCGGGGAAACCGCCGCCCGGGCGGGCGAGCAGCCCGGCGTCGCGCACACACGGGGCGGGATGGCGGCCGCGGGCTCGCCCAGGCCCAGGGGCCTCGCCCTGTCCCCGCGCCGCAGCCTCTGCCGAGCGCCGCGCCACCGCCGGCGCCACGTTACGGGCGGCCCGCCCCGCCGCGGCTGACGTCACCCGCCCGGCCTCGCGCGGCCCCGGAGCGCTTGCGCGGCCCGGCCTGGAGGTCTGCGACGGCTGCCTGCGGCTTGCTCCCTCAGGAAAGGACCCCGTTAAAGACAGATGCCCTGCGTGTGGCCCCGCTGCTCGGGAGGCTGAGGCGGGGCGTCGCTTGAGCCCAGGAGCTCCGTGCCGTGGTGCACGGTGCCCACGGGGTGTCGCACCTAAGTCGAGCGTCTGTGTGGTGGCCCCGCGAGCGGGCTGGCCCGGGCCAGCCGGAACGAAGCCGGCGAAACGCGGGTGACGATCAGCAGTGCGACAGGGCCGGTGGGCGCCCTGCACTCACTCCAGCCTGGGCGGCACAGGGAGACCCTGTCTCTTCACAGAAAAGACAAGTGTCCTTAAACATGAAAAGATGTTCAGCATCACTTACGATCAATGAAGTGTAGATTAAAACGTAAAGAGACAAGCTGTGAAAAAAAGACTCATCTTGGTAAGAGTGCAAAAGTATACAACTGCCATAGAGGGCAATTGAGCAATTTCTGACAAAAATGGTACAGGCATTCAAATGTGGCCCAGCCATGCCAGATTATGTGGATGAATATCTTAATACTTAACCCCATTTGCATTCTGTAATAAATCCCATCTGGTCAAGAATTTAAAAAGATAATGTTTTAAGAACTCACTGCTTCACAGTGAAAGTCTGACAGGGACATTGCACGCGTGTAGGGAGGGAGGAAATTCTGCATACCTCAAAGAGCAGAGAGAGGGGAACGAAAAGAGCCACACCTGACCCCAAGCAATGACCTCCTTGAGCTGAATGAAACGTGTCGCCCAGCCCATCTCCTGGATTAGTAGGCCCTGCCAAATACCTAATGAGGCTGTCCGGGTGTAGGGGGTGCCACGTTGTGCCACCCAGGTTCCCCCTTAGGAGTGAGGACTCATTTCCCCAGCTGTTGGGCGTGCAGGCAGCTGATGGCTCCCAGCTGAGTGCTGCGGCATTGCCCTCCGCCAAGGAGAACTGCGGCTCCGTGCTCAGCCGAATTTCTTTGACCCCTTCTACCGTAATGGGGGCAACGATTCATTTCTCTTGACTGCAATCAACAGGTGTTTCAGGTATGGGTTTCTCTTGCAAAGGCGGTACAGAGAGTACACCCCAGTATCTTCACCCCAATTCCCCCAATGGTTGCAGCTCACGTAAGATATACGTAGTAATAACACCAAATCTGCCCCACTAGGGTTCAAGCCTACTAGGAACCCCTTAGAAACTGTCCTTTTCTAAGGGGTTAGAGGAAACGAGTGGTGGTGAGGTAACTAGAGTGAAATCTACTAGGTATATTTAAAAGTGTAACAATTTAAATTTATAATTTAAATTTAAATATATTTAAATTTAAATATATAAATATTTAAATATATAAATATTTAAATATATAAAATTTCCAGAAATTACATCCTTCCAACTACCTAAATTTATAATGAAAAATTTTAAATATCAACTTAACAAGTATAAGGGGGTACAAAGCCTTTGGGGGTTTGTTTTTTAACTTCATGAAGGGATTAATGCAATGAGTGAGTTCTTGCTCTCTCATGACTGGATTAGTTACCTCGAGAACCAGCTGTTAATAAGCAAGACTGTCCCTTTAGCTCAAACCCAAGCAAAAGAGTTTGAAGACAAGCTCTCTAAGGACTTGCTGCTTAGATAGTGGTCCCACAACTAGCAACATCAACATCCTCTGGGAACTTGCTAGAAAAGCTCATCTTATGCTCCACCCCAGACCTACTTAATTAAAATCTGCATTTTAGCAAGATCTCCAGGTGATTTATATACAAATTAAAGTTTGAAATCATGCTCTAGGGTACAATCCTAACCTGTGAGTTTGTATTGCTTCAACTTCTCCCACCTTTGATAGTGTCAGATATTTAAATATTTGCCAATCTGATGAGTATGGAGCAAACTTGTTTATAGCTGTTATTTTATGTATTATTCCATCAAACAAATGTACAAGATTACTTAACTATTATTCTAGTAACTGACAATCAATTTTTAGTGACTTACTAAAAGCAGGCAAGGTGTAAATAATATATGGACCAAGAGTATAATCACAATGTGACGCTTGTTTTCTGTTGCCAAGTTGACCTTATAAAGGTTCAATCAAGTTATTCTAGCTGTCTGTAATACATTAGTACCATTTTCCCCCATGTATTTCTAGCAATCTATTTTTATTAAATATTTTGCTGAATAGATAAGTATAAAGAGATACTTCTAAAAAAAGGTCCTTTTTAATTTACATTGTATCTATTAATTTCAAAGAACAGGAGTTTCATGAAGGGAGGGATGTTTGCCTACTCCGTTCTTTGATGCATCCCAGCACCTAGAAGAACACCTGGCCAACTCAATTGTTGATTGCATGAGCTTAATACATTAGTCAAATGGTTTCCTGCTGCAAAAAACAAGTTTGTCTTTTCTCCAATATAGACTATTTTTTGTTATGCTATCAAAAGTCTCCTTCACTCCTTTTTTGCCCCTTTCAATGTGTTTCTTCCCTCAATTTCTCTCTTTATTGTCTTTGTGAATTGAATCTCTATCATCTTCCTAGCCACTGTCACCATGATGAACCCAACAGAGATCCCTCTAACCCCAAAGATGTCCAAAGAAATACTTCTGACATCTGGGTATGTGTTCACCCAGGACAGATAAGGCGCCCAGCTGCTGCTTCCCTGATTGCAGGTAGAGTTACCATGAGTCAGTCGGTCAGAATGTAGATTAACACAGTGCAAGAAGCATCAGGAAAGCTGTCAGCCAGAGACACGGGAAGGGACAGACATGAAAAAGGCAAAATCAGAAGCAGGGAAGAGTGAGTGTCTCCAGTGACACAAAGGCTGACAGAAACAAACAGGTAAGTTGGCCTGGAGGGCTGAACTGGACACTCAAGCAAGCAGACTGGACATGAGAAGTTCAGGAACGCAGCCAAGCAATGTGTTAGTACCAGGATCTATACTGGCAGCAGGAAAGGAGCTTAAGTCAGTATGCACCAAGCATGGCTCTCTGTGCATGTCTTGCTGAAAGGGCCATCTTGTGGGGTAGAAATTGAGTAGAAAGGCACCAAGGGGAGAGCAACGCCTGTAGTTCTACCAGGACCAAGTGACTTTGGCAAATAATTACAAACAATCTACTTTACCTTAATGAGTGGTATGATAGTTTTAACTGATCAACAGCTTACATCTCTAATGTTCAAGGTCTCATCACCTCAGAAATTCAGTGGTAGATGAGTAACAAAGTATTAAGAATTATCATTAAGGGAGAAAAGGCACTCCTGTTGTATGTAGACCACTCTGGTTGTATTTCATATTGCATTTCACATAATTTCATGATATTCCAAACTTGTACTCCAATGCCACTGTGTTGAAGGACTTCATTAACCCTCTCTTCATGAAAATGATTTGTTTTCCTTTCATTCGCTATGCACAGATCCCTCCAACTCTGGGAAGACAGTATCCAAATACCACTGAAATGACTTGCAACCCAATCGCTTCCTTAATTCAACACGCTCGCTAATGTTTCCATAGGTAGAGAATTTTAGACTAGGTCTTCGAAGAAAAATCTGATCCTAAAAGAAAATAAAGAGTTAAAATTCATTAAACCAAATAAATCTTTGGTAATAAAATCACGGTATCTAACATGTGAACTAAAAATCCTCCCGATTTCCCCTGCACAGGGAACAAGGGCAGAGACACACCATGGGGCCTCGGATTTACTGACCCAGCACATGGCACCTACAGGATGTGCCGCTGCACCATGCCTAGTGGCATAGCGGGGTCCAAGGGGACTGGGTCCTGCTTTTCAGGAGCCAAAGAATTACAGCCACCTATTGTAATGCCTCTTGCTCCTACTTTCTCAGCAATACTCCAGGAACCCCTCACTCCCTGGACCCAGTAGATACTTACATCTTTTCAGAAATGGGGGATGTATTAGGGGGAATGGACTTGACAGGGAGACAGCCGGGGTTCCAAGTCCAGCTCTGCTGTTAATTATCAGTGTGACCTTGGGCGAGTTAGCTGAGCCGTCCCCTCTTAAGGTTGTTGGGAGGACCGAACATTTTAATATGTACTTGCAAAGGCCCTGGGAGAGGAAGGCTGGCACAGAGTGTCATGTCTGTGTGGGTCATTGTTATCACCACCCCTGGTTTCTTGTGTGCTCTGACTTAAGGAAGCACCAAGAATTAATGTCCAGTGGACTCTGTTGGCCCCACATTAAAAGAATTATTCTAAGTAGACTGAAGCCTCTTAGAAAGCAGAACCCTCGTACTTCCATCTGTACATTCCCAATGCTGGTACTAGTGTTGAATGAGAGAGAGAGCTTGCTTGTCCAAATTAACGCACTATAGGCACTATAGGGGGATTATAGGGGGTATAATCAGTATAGGCAGTTTTAAATGCCGTCCTGATCATGTATTCAGGTATTCGCATCTCTTTCTAGCTTTGGTATGTAATTATGCATGCACACATTATAGTGTGCATGCACATTATAGGGGGATTCTCCCCCTGTGGGCATCCTTGACTGCTGTAGGTCTTTCCCACCCCTATATGCCCAGGGCAGATTGGTGCAGGGGATGGGCCTGAAGGTGGGGGAGGATGTCCTCATTCTGCAGGAAGCGAAGGCAGGGATAACTTTAGACAACGTGGCACTGTACAAAGCCTTCTCTTCTCCTGGGCGCTCACTAAATGTCACAATGTGGTATATCATACAAGCTATTGGCTTCACACTTAACATTGCATGCTTTTAAGTTTTTGGCACTATATATTCTATGAAAGCCAGAAAACCACTCAGAGATATTTGTGTTCAATTCAACCATCTAGATCCATGATCAGAGCTCACAGGAAAAAAAAAATGAACAAACATGACAATAAGCTCAAAATCACTTGTAATAAACACAATTTTGAACAATAAGATATCATGTTTTAGCCTATCAGATTAGTAGAAACATCCCAGTTCAGGTATAACCAATGTGGGGTGACAGACACTCTCATGGATATTTGAAGGTAGTGGAGATGGCAGCACAGGGAAGCCCAGCTTGGATATTACCCATCAGGATCTAAAATGCACTAACTCATGCCCCAGCAAGTTCATTCCTTGCAATTATTCCAAAGATATATTTGCACAAATGTGCAAAAAGACATGTGTAAAGAATGTTCATTTCTGCATTAAGAAATAACAAAAAGCCAGGATGATCAGAATGGTCATCAATAGGGAATATTTACCAATGGGATTGATTTTAGTGGATCCAGTCAAAGAAACTATTTAAAAGGATGAGATATGTTTCTATGTTCTGATTTTGAAAAGTGACTTGAAAATGTGTTTTCAAAATATACTAACAAGTGAAAAAATTTCAGAACAACATATTTTGCAAATCTGGTTATGTATAAAGAAAAAGGTATATTCTTGTGTACATGGGTGTGTTAACCAGCAACTGCAAAGAGTAATTTAGTGATTACTTCTGAGCAGTGGACCCATGGGCTCAGAACTTACTTTTCACTTCATACTCTTCAGTACTATATGGCATTTGAAAATGAGCATGTTTTACATTTTTTAAAATATCAGAAATATAATAAATATGCAAAAAGAACATGAAATATAAATGTGCTACTTAATGGAGTGTTGAAAAATCAATGGTGGTAACCCTACGTCAAGAAACAGAACATCACCAGTGTCCCAGGAGCCCTCTTTATTCCCTTTCGAGATCACAGCGCTCTTCCTCAGTTTTATTATTTTTATTTATTTAGTTATTTTTGAGTCAGAATCTCTCTCTGTTGCCTGGACTAGAGTGCCGTGGCATCAACCTAGCTCACAGCAACCTCAGACTCCTGGGCTCAAGCGATCCTCCTGCCTCAGCCTCCCATGTAGCTGGGACTACAGTCATGTGCCACCGTGCCTGGCTAATTTTTTCTTTGTATCTATATTTTTAGTTGGTCAACTTATTTCTTTCTATTTTCAGTAGAGACAGAGCCTCGCTCTTGTTCAGGCTGGTTTCGAACTCCTGACCTTGAGCCATCCACCCACCTCGGTCTCCCAGAGTGCCAGGATTACAGGCGTGAGCCACTGCGCCCGGCCTTCCTCAGTTTTAAATGCCGTCCTGGTCATGTATTCAGGTATTCACATCTCTTTCTAGCTTTGGTATGTAATTATGCATGCACACATTATGCAGTTTACTTTTACTCATTTTTAACTTCACAGAAAGAGAATAATACAGTAAATATTCTATTGTGCTTGGCTGCTTTTATTCATCATTACATCTCTAAGATTTATCCGTGCTGTTATACTGCATAATGACGTTTTGCTCAATGATGGACCACATATTGATGGTGGCCCCACAGGATTATAATATAGGTGTTTTTACTGTACCTTTTCTATGTTTAGATATGCAATACTTACCCTTATGTTATGGTCGCCTACAGTTTTCAGTACAGTAACATGCTGAACAGGTTTGCAGCCTAGGAAAAATGGGCTATACCACATAGCCTAGTTGCGTAGTAGGCTATCCCATCTAGGTTTATATTGTGTAAGTGCACTCTGTGATGTTTGCACAGTGACAAAATTGCCTGATTGCATTTCTCAGAATCTATCTGTGACATTAAGTGACACATGACTGTATAGCTACAGTTTGCTAGTTTTCGTTGCTGTTTAGGATTATATCAACTAAATCTATCACATTTATCCACTCTACTTTTCTCTTCTTTTTGTTTTCTCTTTTTCTTTTGAGACAAAGTCTTCCTCTATTGCCTGGGCTCCAACTTAGTGGCATCATCATAGCTCACTGCAACCTCAAACTCCTGGCCTTAAGTGATCCTCCTGCCTCAGGCTCCGGAATAGCTGGGAATAAAGGCTTGCACCACCATGCTTAGCTAATTTTATCTTTTTCTGGAGAGACAGGGTCTTGTTCTTGCTCAGGCTGGTCACGAACTTCTGGTCTCAAGCAATCCTCCTGCCTTGGCCTCTCAAAGTGCTAGGATTACAGGCATGAGCCAGCCTGCACAGTCTATCTACTGCACTCTTGATGAGAGTGTGCAGTTGCGTTAAACAGTTGTACAGTTGACCCTTGAACAACACAGGTTTGAAATGCATGGGTCCACTTATATGTGGATTTTTTTCAACAAAAGTTGGATTGTAAGCAGTATTTCTGGGATGGAAAACCATGAACATGGAGGGCCGACTTTTCACATACACTGGTTCCACAGGGCTGACTTTAGTATGGGTTTAGTGTGGATTTTAGTATATGTGGGGTCCTGGAACCAATTTTCGGCAGATACCGAGGGACAACTATATTCAGTTTTGGCTAACACAAACAATGATATTTATCCCCATTCATGTTCGTGTATCCTGGTCCACAAAAGCAAGTATTTCTATAGTATATATACTGAATGGAATTACTTGATCATAGGGTATTCATATCTTTTACTTTAGTAGATGCTGCCAAACTGTTTTCAAAAGTGAGTTTGTAATAATTAACACTCCCATTAGTGGTGTCTGAGAATTCCCATTCCTCGCCAACAATCAGACTTTAAAAATTCTACCAATCTAGGTGGCAGTGTAGAAACAGAGGTTTTAATTCACATTTCCCTGATTTCAAAAGAAATTTAACATTATTAATTTAATAATTTGAAAACCTGAATTAAAGAAACATAAGATAAAGAGTAGGACATATGCTATCACAGAGAGATTCTTACACATTTCCACTCGTTTGTCTAAAATGAGGTCTTATTGGGGTTCCTTGTCCTTATTTGCTTATATGTGGCTTCTGGATAGATATGTACCCTTTTACATTTTGGCAAGGAGCTTACCTTTGGAGAAATGCACAAATGGAGGGGCATAGCTTTGACACAGAAGTCTGCATTGATAGAAAAGAGGTAGTGGAGGTTCTCATATGGTCCCCAAACCAGCAGCATCCACATCCCATGGGAAATCGGTAATGGAGGGGGAAAAAATCTAAAGAGTTGCATGTAGGGGAGGGACAGAGAGAGGCTGTTTACTTCTGGGGTTTGGCAGTTCCTTAGGTGGGGCAGGGAATAGATCTAGGCAAAAAAAAAGACTTCTCATGTTGGTTGATTTGCTTCTGAGAATAATTTGAGTTTCCCTAGAGATTAAAATAAAAATAATGAGGTGCAAGAATAGAAGCTTAGAATTAACTAATTGAGAATAGGTTTGGGGATGGGTTAATGAGAAGTTGGAGAAAGGACCATTAATTTAAGGGAAACAGGGAACAAAACAAAAGTTGGATCTGGACAGGTAGCAGAAGGCTTCTCCAGAGCAAGCCTGCTCACATCTTTCCAAATCAGAGACGTGTTCTTACCTTGTACTCATCCAGCCAAACGTGCACCAGTCGTAGATAGTTATGTTCCACGGTTTTCGAGATTTCATGGTCTTTGGGGTTTTGCTTACTAATATGTCCTACTCGAGAGCAGGGCATTACAAAGAGCTGGCCGCCGCACATCCAGATCTAGGCATGAGAGGAACAAGAAACATATTATTAATGTATTTTTGATAGTAATAGGCAACTGCTGCATTTTGTTCCAAACATAATGATAGCTAAGCTAATATTTATTAAGCTTCTTATTTCATTTAATCCTCACAGCAGCCTTATAATGTAGATACTGTGATTATCCCCATTTTTCAGATGACAAAACTAACACATAGATTGATTAAGAAGTTTTCCCAATGACGGAAGTTAAGTGGCAGAGTGCAGGGTTCAAATTTAGGAAATCTGACCCGAGAGCTGGCACTCTGAATATTCAGTGATTCTGCCTCTCTCATAACTAAGTGCAGGTATTGCTGGATGTGGGCAAGGAACAAGACAAATGCTGATTGTGATGGAATTCAATTATTCATCCATTCTTTTTGCACTTAAAACACTTCAGAGCACTTACTTCTTTTTCTTTTTTTTTTTATTTCGGCATATTATGGGGGTACAGATTTTAAGGTTTCAATAAATGCCCTTTCCCCCCCTCCCTCCACAAGTCTGAGTTTCCAGCATGACCATCCCCCAGATGGTGCACATCTCACTCATTATGTATGTATATACTCGCCCCCCTCCCCCCTCCCCCCTGCCCAATACCCTATTACTGTAGTACCTATGGGTCCACTTAGGTGCTGCTCAGTTAATACCAGTTTGCTAGTGAATATATGTGGTGCTTGTTTTTCCATTCTTGGGATACTTCACTTAGTAGTATGGGTTCCAGCTCTAACCAGGAAAATATAAGATGTGCTATATCACCGTTGTTTCTTAGAGCTGAATAGTACTCCATGGTATACATATACTACATTTTATTAATCCATTCTTGGATTGATGGGCACTTGGGCTGTTTCCACAG
>VSMD01051357.1:0-11172 GCA_008750895.1 Mirza zaza
CTCAGGAGGCTGAAGCAGAAGGATTGCTTGAGCCCAGGAGTGTGAGGTTGCTATGAGCTAGGCTGATACCACAGCACTCTAGCTGGGACAACAGAGACACTCAGCCTCAAAAAAACAACAAAAAACATTATTTTAAAACATTTTTTAGTCATTCTGAAATTGTCTTAGTATATGTGACAAGTCTCTATCTTTTTAAATGGAATATACTAGATATAATATAGCCTTTTTCCAATATCTCAGAAATAGCAATATGAAGATAATTTTCTCCATGGAGACTGTCCCTACCTGGAGTGGAGGTGGGGTTGATTAGAGGGATTAATTTTATGTGTCAACGTGACAGGGCTAGGAGGTGCCCAGATATTTGGATAAACATTATTTCTGGTGTGTCAGTGAGCATGTTTTTGGATAAGATTAACATTTGCACTGGCAGACTGAGTAAAGCAGACTATCCACTCAAGGCCCAAACAGAAAAGGCTGAATAAGAAAATATTCTCTCTCTCTCCCCCCTGCCCCTCCCTCCCTGTCTCTCACTCTGCCTGTCTTTGAGCTGGGACATCAGTCTTTGCCTGCCTTTGGACTTGAGTCACACTCAACATCGAGTGCAAAGGGCTAATTCTAACATAAAGAAAAATAGCAGTTTGGGGAAAATATCTGTAGCAAATATGACAAAAGATTAGGGTACATATAATTTAAAGTATACAAGTACATAAGGGAAACATTGAGAAAAAAAGTTAAGCAGGCAAAAGAAAACTACAAGTCATACAAAAGGAGATGCAACATATCAAACAATGATAGTAAAGAAAAACTTAAATACTAGAACCGGTATCATTTCAGCTGCAAAACTTTTTTCAAATAATACTCAGTGATGATAATGCTACAGTTGAAACCATTTCACATATACAGTATTGATAGCCAAGTAAACTGATAAAACTCTTTTGAAAGTGCTGTAAACTGAATTGTGTGTGCCCCCCACCCCATACCCCTACTTGAAGATTCACATGCTGAAGCTCTAATCCCCAATGTGATGATATTTAAAGATGGGCTTTTTGAGAGACAAGTAGGTTTAGATGAGGTCAGAGAGTAGGGCCCTCATGATGGGATTACCACCCTTATAAAAAAAGACACCACAGAGCTTGTGCCTGCACTTGCTCTCTTGTGCGTTAGCATCCATGCTCTCTCTCTCTTTCTCTTTCTGCCATGTGAGGACAGAGCAAGAAGGTGGCAGTCTGCAAGCCAGTAAGAGAGCCCCAACCATGCTAGTACCCCTATCTCAGACTTCTAGCCTCCAAAACTGTGAGAAAATAAATTTCTGTTGTTTAAGCAACTCAGTCTACTGTATTTTGTTATGGTAACTAAAACTGACTAATACAAAAAGGCAATTTGAGATATAAAGAGTAATAAACACATTCATCTTTTTTAATGCAGTAATTCTACATTTGTAACATTAACTTTTGGAAACAATTTAAAAATATGACAAAGCTATACACATGAAAATATCCATTACTTAGTTTTAAGTTTGTAAATCAGTAACAACCTAAATGTCTAACAATGGAGAATTAGATTAGTAAATTGTGGTATTCCACTTGATCTAATATGATTTAGTCATGTAAAACTATTACAAAAACTATACAGGATTATAGTAAATGACTATAATAAAATTAAGTGCAAATCAAAAGCAAAAATCTATAATATGAGGCTATAATGTAAATAAATATGGACAAGTATTAAAAGGGTTAGCTATAAATAAAATAATTTATTGGAAAATGTTTTAATTTAAAGTTACATGAAAAAATACTCTAAAATGTATGAGAGTAACATTAGACAGATCTTTTCTTAAGCATAATCACATCCTAACTCTTCAATTACAGAGAAGGGACTTTTTTCTGACAGCAGCCACTACAGTATTCAAAAAAACAAGAATGAAATATTTACATTTCACATAAGAAAACCATCAATTCTTTACTGCATACTTTTTATTATATTACTTACATAGAGATGGTTTCCAAGGCATCTTCAAAGATGTCCTGATGGGGAAATAAAAAATACAATGAGTTTCTCAAGAATTCTAAATTTAAAAGAGAAAATGAATTATGTGTATAAGGGGGAACAGTTTTGGTGGGAGGGTAGACCCTGCAGTAGAATCACTCAACTTAACCCTGATTAACAGAATTCTGTTCACAGAAATCTAGCATATAAAGTTTTTTGTTTTTTTTTTCCTAATTAAGACTGGTAAGGACAGGGCACGGTGGCCAACTCCTGTAATCCTAGCACTCTGGGAGGCTGAGGCGAGAGGATTGCTTGAGCTCAGGATTTCGAGACTAGCCTGAGCAAGAGTGAGACCCTGTCTCTACTATAAATAGAAAGAAATTAGTCAAACAACTAAAAATAGAAAAAATTAGCCAGGCATGGTGGTGCATGCCTGTAGTCCCAGCTACTTGGGAGGCTGAGGCAGGAGGATTGCTTGAGCCTAGGAGTTTGAGGTTGCTGTGAGTTAGGCTGATGCCACGGCACTCTAGCCCAGGCAAGAGAATGAGACTCTGTCTCAAAAAAAAAAAAAGCTTGTAAAATATACTCAGTGGGCAATCCAGCTGGGCTAATTTAGGGTGTGTGACTTCTTTAATTCCGTTATCTTTCACTACTCAGGCTCATTCATCCCAGATATGAATAAAACAAATATATAACAGGATCTGCCCAACTTAGTCTTCTCTTTCTCCACGGCTAGCCAAGTGAGCCTCCTCTGGGCCACCTTTTCTCACGGAACTGCACCTCCCTCCCAGCTGTTCTTCTTGCCACCAGCCTTCCCCCAGCTTACTCAGTGGACATAGGATGGCCCTTTCCTTCAGGCTACTGGCCCCGTCACAAGCCGCAACAGGAGAAACACGCTTTTATGCACTCAGAACCCCACACACAAACTCTACATTCATACACAGACTCACAATCTCACAGTCACACACACACTCACAAGCACACATGCACTCACTCAAAAACTCACAAATACACAACAGCTCCCTCATAGCTGCAAAAATCAAACTTCCTCATCTAAATGTGGGGTCCACCATAACCCAGCCTGCCTAATCTTCAAAGCATCCCCACCACCACGACTAGGGACTGCTGCAAAAGCCATCTCACTGGGCTCCCTACTCCCATGCTTGACACCCTCCATTTCGATCCTTCGAATGGGGGGGTAGCACAGGCTCTCAATGTCATACTGCAGCATTGTTAACAAGCCTCCCACCCCCAGGCTGTCTGCCTCTCTAGCAGGACGTACTTGTGTTTGATTTTGCTGTTTGCTCTCTGATTAGAGCCCAGACACTATGAAGTTACATGCTAACTTACAGACTTCTGAATGGCAGAAAAGATTACCTCGAATGTTATGGTGTTGATGCTCTGCACAACATTACCCAGCTTTATTTCCAGCCTGGCAATCTTAATCTAACATCCTTTTTTAGGCTCACGGATAACTAGTTCCTCGAATACCCTCTGAATCAGTTTACCATCTCGCTGGTTTCCTCATCAGTAGGTGAAATTAAATTAGATAACCAGAATTATTCTTTTCTTCCTCTTCTTTGAATAAGCACACATCATTCCAGGGCCCTAGCCCTCTTCCAGAGCTTTCCATTTCCTTTAGAATAAACCCCATGGCTTCCCAAACGTCTTTACCAGCCTCTGACCACATCTCCACTCACCCACACCTCACTCCATCTCAGCCACACATCTTTCTTTCTGCTCCTTGCACAAGGCAAACTCATCCCACAGCTCTCTGTATTGTCCCCTTTCTCAGAATACTCTTCACTCCATTCCTCCCATGGCTGACTCCTTTCCATCCTTCAGTTTTCATCTTAAAAAGTACCTCCTCAAGGAGACCATCTCTGATCTCCCTAATTAAAATTGCTAAGAATAGCAGCTTGCTTATAGTTTCTCATCATCTGATTTATTTCACTCATAACACTCACTGTAATCTCTAATCCTCTTCCTTGTTTATTTGGTTACTATCTGTCTCCATCAGAGCAGGCTCTCACTTATCACACACACAGAAAAATTGCCAGGGCGTGCGTCAGCTTTGTTGCTCAATACTTGTCGCCTGATGAGTGAATGCATTGAGCTTAGACTGTCAAGAGACTCATGGTATCACACCTCCTTTAGAGTTATGATGCAGAAATGAGGAAAGAGGGTTAGAGATATTTTTCCTTGTGGGACCATTATACTGAACAATTTAGACCTAAATACTAAAAAGAAGCAGCAAAGTTGTAGAGGGTGGCAGAACTGAGTTTAGAATTCTGGATCCCAGGCCTACTAATCTGCATTAGTATCATACTCTGTAAGGAAGATAAAATCAAGGCCAGTAACGCAGGTTATCATGTGAAAAATTACGGAGAAGGGGAGAGAATGTGCTCTCCAGAAACCCAAATCTAGCTGTCATAACTGAGGACACCTGTGCCGGAGACCAGCTCACAATCCCACTGGCATCTCTGTTGACCCCACCTGCACTTCCCTTGACCAAGTTAGGGGGTCGGGAAGGCCCCCGCGCATTCTCCCCACCCCTCACAAACCTCAACACAGAGACACTAAAGTTCTTACTGAGTGGGCTTCACAAGGGATGACTTGGGAAGCCCGCTGCCATGTAAAGGAAATAAGGCTAATATTTTAATTTAAACAAGAAATACTCCCATCCCCAGCCTCAAAAAAATCAAGTAAGAAACTGTCTTCACTTAAGTGACATCTCTCCATTTTGTTGAAACAAATGCAGGGAGTTCTCTAAATAAAGCATACTTTGTCTACAACAGATGGAGAGTTTTCTTTTAAAAAGGGGAAAGGTAAAGAGCACAACTAAGATTTATTGAGAACCTATCACATGCCAGGTACTTGGCAAAAGCTATCTCATTTGCTCCTCCCAATGTGCAGCAAGGAAACCCAGTTGCACATACTTACCTGCCCAGCATTACACAGCTGGAAAGTGAAGGAACTGGGGTTCAAGCTCAGGCTTCTTGAACATCAAAGCATTTTTTATGTTCATTAAAAACTATCCAAAGCGTGGAAATGAGGCAGTTGGGCAGGATGGGGATGGGTTGGAGGGTGGGACATGGGGGGGTAGCGCAGGCTCTCAATGTCATACTGCGGCACAGTCAACAAGCCTCCCACCCCCGGGCTGTCTGCCTCTCTAGCAGGACGTACTTGTGTTTGATTTTGCTGTTTGCTCTCTGATTAGAGCCCAGACACTATGAAGTTACATGCTAACTTATAGACTTCTGAATGGCAGAAAAGATTACCTCGAATGTTATGGTGTTGATGCTCTGCACAACATTACCCAGCTTTATTTCCAGCCTGGCAATCTTGATCTAACATTCTTTTTTAGCCCCACCGATAACTAGTTCCTCGAATACCCTCTGAATCAGTTTACCATCTCACTGGTTTCCTCATCGGTGGGTGAAATTAAATTTTGACATGTTCATATTATCTTTATAAGAGTCATATTTCCAATTTGGGGAAACTGTAATTGGACATGAATAGCAACAACCCCCTTTCTTCCTGGGCACCTGCAATTACAGGTTCCCAGGTCCTTGGGAAAACTGATGTGGATGGCATTTCATCACCTGGAGGATGAAATGCCAGAAGGCAAAGAGACAGCTCATGCCTCCCTCACCATAGCCCCAAGGACATTGGCTTTCCTTTTCCTTCCTGCTGCTGCCTCAGGAAGCCCCTTTCCTGTGTGGGATTCCCAACAGGACCCTTAGGCTTGACACTTGATGTGCAACTGCATATTCTTCAGGAGCATAACTCGGTGTTCCTACCTATAGTCTCCTTGCTTCTTCACGCTCACCACCAATTTCCCAGAGCCACGCCATGTTGGTTTCCACTCCCTAGTGATTTCCATAAGCTGGTTTCCCATAAGTTCCCCAGGACTGGGTAGGTTGACCACGGGTACTCAAGTTAAAACAGGCACAGTCAGAGAAGCATATAGGTTATTACCAGTTTAAGGAAGGTAAGCTAGGAAAGCTTATGCTGCTGACAAATACGATGTGTTCTCAGCATTTAGTTCCTTCCTTGAAGGCAGCTGCATTTGTGTCCCCCATTCCAATGGCAGGGACCAAACCTCAGGGGCTACAGCCCTTAGGCATGGTGTAACAATGTTTTAATTGAACACACCTGGCTTCTAATTCTACAAGCTACCTAGTTTTTCCAAGAGCCTATTTGGAGTCAAGGGCTGATTAAACTCTTTTTGAATCTACTTTATAGCCCAGCACAGTACTTTGTACATCATAGACTCCTGGCAGATAATTGTTCTCTAACTGGCTGGCTGAATACCCTTGTCTTGAGGTGTAAGGTCCTTACCTTGAGCAGTTTCATGTTGCATATTAGCAAATGGGCTAACCTGCCTGGTGACAGGTTACCATAGATGACCTGACAGATGTAAAGCTAGCACCCCAATGCCTGTTCCCTGTTGGAAGGATAACGTGAAACTTACCCCTGCCCCCAGATAGATGGGGACCCTCAAGGAACTGACACAGAGTGGGGAAAGCTGACGAGGTGCTGCTCAACTATTTGGGCTTTTCCAAGAAATTTCCACCTTAACTTGTTAATTTTGTCATATTCTGAGTAGCAAAAATATATGCAAATGCATATTTTAAGGGCCTTATTTATGTACCCAACATACAAGTACATTTAAGTGACAGCAGGTTCTTAGTAAATGTTTATTTCATTTAAGAATCTTAAATAATGAAGATACTAATGATAAAAATGTTTATATTATTTTTATCCACAGGGAGGAGAACCAAACAGTAAAGATGACAGATATGTTGTTAACATTAATAATTTCAATACTCTGTATTAATTTCCAAAGAGACCAAATAGCTTTACAAACTTGTCAGGCCTCTCCATCAGAAATTTAATTCACTTTGTGGTATGAAAAGGTATGTGTGACAGATATTACTCCAAGAAGGAAAAGGAGGTAGGAAGTAACATGACAAAAATTAAAACTGCAAATCAACAAAGTTGAATCACTTCTCTAGAACCTTCTCTTCCTCTCCTCACTTACCCCCTCCTTCTCTTCTTCCTCCTCCTCTTCATCCCCATCCTCCATTTTTTCCTCTTTTTCATATGGATAACGTCATGGGCGTAAGAGTAGATGCTCCCATGTGTTCACTTAACCATTACCCTTTACCAGAGCTGACAAGGTTTCATGGGGCTTGCAGACACCTTCCTCCTCAATGAGAACCACTCCCCCAGAACCAGACCCTTCCCACTGGAACTTTCACCCAACATTCTACCTATTGACCAATAAAGCTGTGCGTGTAGTACCACGGACTCAAAGAACTCTAGAGCTGCTGGGAACTCTGACAAGTCACAGATTCTATGCTTGGCTTTGGGGCACATCTGGACCAATCCCACAATGGTGAGACACAAAGAGGATGCCCCAACTTCCCCTCCCGACCCTAGATTAGGGCAAGGAGTAGCCACCATGGGTGTCAGGGTCCTAAGGACTGCCACCACTCCTCCACATGGCATTCACCTCTGTGAGTCAAGATGTCCACAATGGGAAACCAGACTGACAGCAGCTATTATAATGATTATCATAGTGACATACCAGGAGTATTCCTCAAATATTGAATGTAAATCTTTTCACACATAAAGAGAAAAACCACACTGCTAAAGGAATCATGAGAAATATGTAAACTTACGTGACATCACTCCCTATTATAACAAGTGAAGTATTGATTTTTCTAAATCAGGACAAATTAATTTAAAATATACCTTTATTATGTGTTTGTGAGTGACTTTCAGAAGAAAGACTGGGAAAAAAAACACTTTTTTAAAAAAAATATATGTCCTCTGAGCTCATCTGTCAGGAATAATGTTCTATTCTGCTTGTATCTGCCATTCGATTCTCTGTAATCTATTTGTCAAGTTCAAAAAGTAGCCATGGCCTTCTGGAACATTTAAACTCCTCAAATGGATCCTGAGGGCTACCACCAGTTGCATCTTATATGCAGTGCTACATGTTTTAAATTCTTACTGCATGAGAGAGTATCAATGTTCTCTGAAGGCATGGAGCAGGTGATATTGGCCAACACAGTGAGACCTTGGTCAACATACTCAACCTCTCAGGGCTCCAGCCTTCTCATGAATATAGCTGGGAGGTTATGCCATCTCTTAATCCAAATCCTAAATTCTCTCAGTTAAACAGAAATCTTCTGCAAGGCAGCTATTTGTCCATCACATACTAAAACTAAATTCCTTCAAGCTAGGTCTTCACCCAAATGGAACACTGGGCTTTTTAAAGGTTAGCCCCATCAGTGGTACTAACTTGATCCTCAGTAGCTAGCTGGCGTTAACCACCAAGCAAAGCCATTCACACCTGATTATTTGGAATTTCCATCCACGAGAATTAAAAATGAACCACCAGATGTCGCTCTCACAAAAAAATTGGAAATGGATGTTAGAGACGAATTGCTTTCGTCTCTAACACAGAGATCAGTGTGTTAAAAAATGTTCATGAAAGGAGTAAAAATCTTCCCTTTCTGCATTCCATTATAAATATAGAGTAGAGGTACAGCTTAAGGCAGGGGTTAAGCTGCACCTCAATTAAGATCTTTTCTAAGGTCAGTACCTAAAAGAAAAATCATGTACATAGTCAAAATTAACACTGAACAAATACTTTATAATAGGAATACCCATAGCTTTGGGCATAACCCTATAGAGGAATGTGCATGTACAAACATGAAATGTGCACAGTGATATACAGTATATAATAAGTGCATATGTAAAATAAGTTTTTTTACAATTGTGTAGTGAATTTGTTTAACATAAATGAGCAAATTATTTTACTCTTCTGTACATATTTCTCAGTTACTATTTTTATGGCTATAAAATGCACCCCGTAAATCACTTAATATGCCCAGCACCCTTGTCCTCTACTGTCAATACTATGTTATCTGCCTAATCTACCATAAACAGAGAAATAACCAGGGCATACTATTTTTGCAGGGAAGTAATTTTCCACAAAACAAACAACAAACAGAAAAAGAGACTGAGTTTTAACATTTTAAACTACTTAATTTTGAAATCATCACCAGTGGTGGTAATTCTAAATTAAAAGTACAGAGCTTTATGTAGCGTGTTTCTATGAAAAATGATCAAGTTCCACCTATTAATACCCGGGCACTATGTTGGATACTTATAAGCTTATTTCCAATTCACAAATAATCATAAAAAGTGAGCATTTCACCTCTACAATTACTACTACTACTATCTTCAAGAATAGTAACAACAATAACAGGTAACACTATTGAGTGCCAAGGCCAGCTCTAAATCCTTAACATGCATTAACTCATTTAATCTTCATAATATCTTCATAATGGTTCTATAAGATAGAACTATTATAAAGCTCAAATGAGGAAACTACGACTCAGAGATTTAGTTAATGTATCTATAACTGAACTTTAGTTTTTCCCTCTGTGCAGTGGGAATAATGCCATTTAATTTACAGCATTGTTGGGAGATTTAATTGAGATAACATGTAACATTTAATGTGCCTAGCACAATGTTGACACAACAGGCACTCTATAAATAATCTCTACTATTATTAAAGTGGTTCTACAGCTGAGAGTCTTCTATGCAGCCCAGGGACGAGCAAAAAAAAAAAACCCTCTTGCATTATCTTGCTCCATCCTTGAACTTTCCAACTATAATAATGGCAGTTAGCATTCCTTCACCTGTAATTCTACTCCAAAGGAAATGTCTTAAAAAGAGAACATGGAACCTTGTCACTTAATATGAGTGCCAATAAGAAGAAGTTCCCAATGAGTAAGGCTTCAAAGGTGACCTCAAACTGAGAAACTACCTAATGCAGGAGAGAGAAAGTATAGGAACTCAAGCTTTACATGCTTGGAATCATCCTGCCTGGGTTCAAATCCCAGTTTCATCACCCACTAGCTTTGTGACCCTGAAAAACTATTTTCTTTCTTTGTGCTTCAGTTTCCAATCTGACTAGGTTGTCCATAGATTAAATGTCACACGTGAAAAACATTTACAACAATGTATCCAGCATAAAACATTAGTTGTTATCACGATTATCATTGCAACTTGAATCTCTAAAGGCACTGCCAAATGGTACTATGTGCTGCAACCCAGAGAAGGTTAGGGAGTGGACAAGGCACGATACTTAGCACTAAGAATCCAGGTTCTGCCTCCCTGTGGCTGACATACATCTACTACTGCAGAAGTCGGGAAACTACAGCCTGAGAGCCCAATTCCACCTGCTGCCTGTTTTTATAAATCAAGTTCTATTGGGTCAAGGCACAATTTACATATTGTCTAAGGCTGCTTTCCTGTACTAATCACAGAGTTGAATAGTTGCAACTGAGACCACGAGGTCCTCAAAGCCGAAAATATTTACTATCTATTCCTTTATAGAGAAAGTTTGCCTACCTTTGCACAAATGGATAAAATGTCAAATTTCCTTCCCTACCTATTGGATGCTTTGAGGATAGAGTACCCATTGGATGCTTTGAGGATAGAGTGAGAAAAAAAATATGAAAAACCTATTAAAAAGTGTAAAGGGTTGGCAAATATAAAAAATTATTTGTCAAAAAAAACCCACTGCCTTCAAGCTTTAAATTCAAGGGAGAAATAATGCTAAGAACATGGAATGTAGAGTCCCACCATCAGTTCCATCACTTATCAATTATATGTGGCCTGGGCAAGTTACTTAGATTCTCCTAGATTCATATTCATCCTCTGTAAAACAGGAATAACAATAGGACCAAACTCATGGAGTTGAAAGAATTAAGTGGAATGTATGTAGGGTTTAGCATGATGCCTAGTTCAGAGTAGTAGTACTTAATAATGTCAGCTTTCATTAAATTACAACTTTCAAGCCTGTAATCCTAGCTCTCTGGGAGGCCGAGGTGGGCGGATCATTTGAGCTCAGGAGTTCGAGACCAGCCTGAGCAAGAGTGAGACCCCATCTCTACTATAAATAGAAAGAAATTAATTGGCCAACTAAAATATATATAGAAAAAATTAGCCGGGCATGGTGGCACATGCCTGTAGTCCCAGCTACTTGGGAGGCTGAGGCAGCAGGATTGCTTGAGCCCAGGAGTTTGAGGTTGCTGTGAGCTAAGCTGACGCCACGGCACTCACTCTAGCCTGGGCAATAAAGTGAAACTCTGTCTC